>VYZW01062873.1:7041-18569 GCA_013401315.1 Balaeniceps rex
ACATATTCTCTGTACTCACAGCACCCAGAGCCCCCTTATGTCCCTCATCTCAAAAGATTTCAGCTCATATGGGTCCATGAGTTGATTACTTGTCATTCTTCAAACCCATACAGGCACAATGAAGTAGCACTATGTGCCAGTAGGGTTACATCTGGGATTCCCCAGGCCCGCAAAATGAGCGTACGCTACCTGCTCTTCAAAAAAATAAAGCATTAAGTAAAAAATAATCACAATTACATTGTCTTGAATAACTGTCCACAAGCAACATGAACAGAAACAACAATGTACAACAACAGAAACAGAAGACAATCCTACAAATAAAACAGCAGATCACATGGNNNACAAATAAAACAGCAGATCACATGGTACCATATTCTAGGAAGTAACAGTGAATTTACCGTGATATACCTGATAGAGTAGTTGCATGTAAAAACAACCCACAAACTTGCTTCTTCATCAAATGTAAACTTATCTACTATATTCTATGCAATATGCACCACAAATTTTAAGTGTAACTCATGTAAAGATAAGCTCAGGTTAGCAGGTGTCCGTGAATATATTAACTTGCAGCAGTCCTCGCAAGCATGTGTCTTTGTGTAGTTACTCAAATAAATTTACCTAATTGTGGTAAACATATACAACCTAATGTTTGATTTCATCGACCTTCTGTGAAGTGCCGTTCAGCACTGGTTTTCAGACAATGTATGTTCAAGGAGCTTGCAGAATGAATAGCCAAGAGATACTAATGTCTTTGCAAGAAACACCGATATCCAGTTATCACCAGTTACAGACTAAGAGGGTTAAAAATTACTGTCTTCAGAGACTAAACACATACTCAACTGTTACCTGAAGCAAAGTACAGAGACACCACTACCTCTGAAAGGACCATCACTCTTGGCAACATGGAGATGGTAAGTAGAAAAACGTATCCACATTTATCAGAAATTCTCATACACGATCAAGTATAAGGAGTTCTGCAGTAGTCAAGCTAAAATAATTATTGTAATTGGCTCAATGACCTTTCCATAAATAAATGCACTCTTTGCAAATTTATTAAGGTACACAGGACAAATTCAGTTAACATTTTTCTCAAATTCAATTTTAATACCTTTCCTGGATTTAGTACAGCTACTTCTCTCTGCATACCGCTAGATCACTCATGCTAGAAATGAATCTACAGCTTTTCCACCCTACAGTGGAATGAAGCATATCAAATGGCAAGTATTTAAAAACATCTCTGACAGAGAGCAAGCACGGGTCTTTGTCCTTTACCTCTTTGTACTGTCAGATATGCACATTCTTGATGCATTTCAGCTCATCAAAAAGTTCAAAACAAAAAAACCCCTTCATTAAAATTCTGGCTGCACACTGTCGTTGCTACAATCATATGCATCACACAGGAGGACATTGTGAAGTTTAGGGACGGACGAATAAGAACATGAGAGCCAACTCTCTTTGAAAAGGAAAGGGTTTGATAGCTTGGATCTTTCCTCTGTTTTGTACTGGACCTGGACACTAAATCCAAATGCCTTCAGGTCTCAAGGGAACACAAACTCGTGCTACGAATCCAACGTCTAAAGTCAGGTCTCACACTATCTGTTGCAATACTGAAAGCAAGCCTGAGTTCCAAAATAGGTTTAGCATTCTCGCATTATCAGTAAGTTCAGAGTGCTGTGGCTTCAGCTTAAGTACACAGAGCACGCAGGCTTCGAACAAGCCATCTTGGGCACTGCTTGGGCACATAAAATAGTCACAGTAGCACGCAGATGAGCAGCAACAGCTGGGCATCAACCCATTTTTGCTGCAGTTCATAGAGTTCCATACTGCTGGGACTCCACTCTTCTCAGCACTCGAGTTAGCTAATTTAAATCCAGTTGCACGTGCACTATAATCTTGCACTGAATACAGTGCAGACATACGTTTACCAAAAACTAAATAAAGGAAAGAGCCAGTTCTGTGCATCACACAGTCTACATAAAGCATATAGATACTTCAAAATAATTTGGTTTTCCCTGCAATTCATGTATGGATAAATAGTTTACATAACTGGTAATTGTGTTAAAAATAAGAAAAGATAAATATTAAGGTGGTAACGAGTAAAAATAATAAAAGAAAAAAATGAAAATAGGTGAAGATCCATAAATAGCAACGTACCTACAAATTTGGAAAATTAAATGATATCTGCAATTACTAGACACAGAAGAAAATGGGGAATAAAAACAGATCAATGTTTAATAATACTAAAAAGGTTGTCTAGTCAACAGAAATGAACAGTAACACTGCAACATTACAACATTAAACGTTACCTAATGAGATAAGATATTTGCATGATCAAAGCACTTGATAGAATCTATATGGATACAAATGTATCTGCAAGGCTATATTTATTTTCTATCAAAACAAGCGATACCATAAACAAAAACGGCAAGACAACCGAGTCTAATAGAATGAAAAGACTGCAACTAACCATATACAAAGGGAAGCAGTAGAAGTACAAGGCTAGTCCCAACTCATCTCAAGATAGCCAAAAGGCATAGGCTGTACAATTACTTCAGGTTTTAATAGAGGCTACAGTTTAACATGCTTAGTAAAGAAAGTACAAAATGTGTCACTGTGAAACTAAATTTTCAAACAAACAAAAGACAGAAGGTAGTAAATAAAAGGCAAGAAATTAACATCCATAGTCTCAGCCTGGAGAACACATACACATATCTCCCAAAAGGCAGTCACATTCAGCAAGAATAAGCTAGCAGTGGGGCAAAGACAAGATAAATCTTCCTGTACAGTCAGATACTGACAGCAATTGTTGACCCCCATTCCCTGAATATCAGTGGCATCTTGTCTTTAGATTATAATAGTTATATAAAAATACAAGATTTCTTAATCTCCTAACAGAGAAGCTTTCTATTATTGATATAGATGTTTCAACCTTAGGAATCATTTTTTGTGCCAGTTCAGTAACTTCATTTCTGATTATACAAGACATTCACAATCTCAAGAAAATGACTTCAGGTCACACTTTGTCTGGTACTGAGTTAGTGTATTCAATACATATCTTTCTACTGATTTCACTGGGTTTTGGATTATTTCATTAAATGGCATTCTAGTTTGCAATAAAGGCCTCATATTTACAGTGCCAACTTAATACCTTTCAGTTATGTTTTACAGTCCAGATTCAGCAAAGTAATTAGTCTGGAGCATTCTACTTCCCTGACGGATGTGCTTAAGGACTTTACATAACAAATCTAAAAACCAAACTGAAAGTTGCTTAACTGATAAGCTGAATTTTAAGCTAAAGCATCCTTATTTCGCTGACTCTCTTCTCCCTTCTGAGTAGTGTTATGCACATAAGAAAATTTTGTAATTTTAAGAGAAAGTTATCACCACTTAAATATTCTCTAACATCTAAGACCAACCAGCCGCATTTTAGTCAAAGCTGTATAATACAAAGCAAAAATAAAATAAATTAGAAACTTCTAGTCATCAACATCTTAACATAGATCAGTGTGACATTACTGACCAAGCTGCAGCACTGGGCCATTGTCCTAGTTAATGACCAGAGAAAAGAAGCAATGCCATAGGCAAACGGACAACATTATTCAACCCTGGCATTTACAGTTCCTCGTGGTACAGTGAATAGATGGAGACTGAGTCCTCCTACAGTGGGAGCAGCCAGCACACTCCTCTGGGCAGCAAGAACAATGGCAAAGCCACCTGGTACGTCTCTGTCCTCCTTCAACGATTGTATGCTGCCGCCGAAAGCAGGTAGCTAATACTCACATTTTTATGGTGAACTCTTTGTTATTTGGGAATTATTTTTTTTTTAAGCCCTTAACTCTCAAGTCATGTAAGGACCACAATCTCATCTTTCATTAAATATATATACACACAATAAAGTCACGTACTTTAATGAAAGATTATATAATCTTATTTATTATGAGATATATCTTTAACTATATCGCAAATACAGATTATTATTTTTTATTTATATATACATGCCTTTTCTGCCACCAGGGTTCTAGAGTTTAAAATGCAAAATGAAATGGTGTAAAAAGTTCAAAAATAAAATTACTGAGAACAGATGCTGCACCAAACAAGGGTGGAAGAGCACGGCAGCTATGTAGATGAGATTACAAGAAACAGCATCATATCCAGCTGCCTTTGACGTCCCCAAAACAAGACATTAAGTTAGATTCACTGTCCTGGTTTCAGCTGGGATAGAGTTAATTTTCTTCCTAGTAGCTGGTATAGCGCTGTGTTTTGGATTTAGCATGAGAATAATATTGATAGCACACTGATGCTTCAGTTGTTGCCTAGTAGTGTTTATACTAGTCAAGGACTTTTCAGCTTCCCATGCTCCGCCAGTTGCACAAGAAGCTGGGAGGGGGCACNGTTAAAGCACAACATTCACCAAGCAAGTTTTTTTGCTGCTGGACATCTGAAGCAAAGCCCACTCCACCTCACTCACCTAGCATCTCAAAAAAAACCCAAACCCAAACAAAACCAAACCAAAACAAACAAAAAAAACCCCCAAAAAAACAAAAACCAAAAGGTCTGCCACTTTCAACCTTGCATTTCTAAGCCACTTCCACAGTCTCAAAGGAATCTTTTTTAAGATTTTTTTTTTTTTTAATAAACTTGAGAGGATAATAATGTAACTATAAAAGCTATTGTACGGCTCACACTATCAGACATAGTTAAATACTAGCTCACCCTCTTGATGTCAAGGTCTGCATCAAGCATAGGTAGAGAAATGTGAATGAACAATAGTGCTCCTGAAGTTCTGTCTCCTCTTCCACCCTTTCAAAAGTTATTTTGCATAAGAAAAGCAGCAGAATATCTAAAAGCTGAAATAGCTAAGTAAAATTACTGGCTCGTATTTCATTTAGCTTGGGCCGTAATTCTGGTTGCCACTGAGTTCATTTCACTATCTGGTTCTCATCTTCTCTTGATGCAGTTAGTCTTTACCTCTCTGTGATCTGTGGTAACACGTGAATACTGACTGATTTGGGGGCTGCTTTTGTAGGGGTACTGCGACATGCTAAACAAGATTTGATTACTACTTACTGCATGGAATGATGAGTAAGCATTCAAGCATAATCAGAAGCAAAGCACTACAGAACAAGGTTGTATTTCCATGTAGCTGCTCTTTGTTCGAGGGCCTCTAAGTCAGTACGTGAACTGCCTGAGAAATAACAACTAGCAATCAAAGTATGTTTGAAAGTTCTCTATATTTTTTCAAGAAAGAAAAAACACACCCACCAAAAGACACCTAAGCTACTCGTTCATCTGCTACAGCTGGAATAGTTTTCAAAAGACTCATAAGGTTAAAGTATGTATTATAGACATTATATTAGTAAGGAAATCATACCAACTACTACATCACATCTAGGAAGTTAAAAAAGCAAGTAAATGAGATAGCACTGCACTGGAGTTCTTGTAAAAACCAGTGACTCAGCTACAAGATTTACCTCTTGACACGCTCACTGCTCATGCAGCCAGCTCATAGTTCCCAAGGGAGAGCCACGTCTGGTGTTACCTTTTACTAACTGCAACTGCATAGCACATTAGCTCATTAAAACTACATAGGAAACGTTAGGGTGGACAGTCATAGACAAACCCCATCATGCCCTGATCCCATTTCCTCATCTAATTCTCATCCATCCAGGACTTGAGGGCAGGCAAGACACAATGAAACTAGTATTAGTTACCTACCTCACTTTAAACATTACCAAAGGCCCATCCCACCACATTCAACTGTGCCACTTGAATACAGCCTCTCGATACGTACCAGCATAATTCAGATTGGAACAAATGAAGGAATGGCCTGAAGGACAAGGCTGCCAATTTGTGATTTTGCAACTCTAAATTGACTTTAGCAACAAGTCCTGCGGTAATGCTGAGTAGGTGATGTACAGAATGATGGCTCAATCAAATCCAAACAGTTCCTTGCTGCATCCCACTCCATGACTTCTCATAAGCCAATTACTTCCTGTGCAGAAACTACACTAGCACAGCAATGCTATTATAAATGCTGCTGAGAAACGTGGTAATAGCAAACACTGACGTTCCAAGGCTATAATCAGATTGTTTTCTTCAGCCAAGAATTTTATTTTAGATTGCATTCAGAAAATTAACTGTTGACCTAGATACCATGCACCTTAGTTAAACATTAGTCACTTTTTACATCTTTTTTTCATAGGCTTACCTTCCTGGACAAAAATTAATTCATAAGTGTTCTTGCAGTTGACATATTTAGACAAAGATCCCTATGTATGGGCATAGTATAGTATCCCTATGTATAGTATCTGTAGCATGTTTTGCCTCAAAGTATCTAAAAATGCATTTTCACTGGCTTTAAAAAAAAAACTCTTTTCAGTTCAGAAATCACAGGTTACAATGATTGAAGAGAGTTCTGTCTCCATAATTCCAGTTGGCTCCTCCATCAGTACAACATAACATGACAGCTTTCACAATGCATCACCTTCCTTAAACACAAACGCTATCTTTCTGAAGTACTGCCAAGATGTTTGGCACAGTTGCCAGTCTGGATTACAAGGAGCAGAGCACTACAGCACTGACTTGCTCGGAGCAGAATGCTGTTTGGGCAAATACATCTACCCTTTTGCAAAAATCAAAGACAACAGGTAAAGTAACAGTCACAACCATAGTAGTCATCTACCTATGATTATGTACAGCAGGTAACCTTTGGTGATAAAACTATGAGCATCAGCTGTTAATGCTCTAACCTCACTACCACCAGTGGAGTTTGGAGGCTCTGCCTGGTCCTAACCAACTTTAAGAAGAGACAGACAGAAATGAGCTATTACAGAACACATTCATCACTCACACTGCTGATGTTATGATTTCTAGGACCAATTATAACGTTCCACTCTATCACCTACAATATATTCAGCTTGCCATCTAAAGCTACCTGTGGGTTAACTGGAGTTATTTACCTTTATGGATTTTAGCAATAAAATCTGTTATTTAGCTGGATAACTAGCTGTATCTTCCACTGAATTTATTAAGAATACAACACAATACAACAGCTGAACAAGATGTAAGCTATTGCCATGGCACAGCACCACACACTTTCACAGCTTTCAGATCAAGTACTAAATTCTTCAGCAGGAAAGCTTGGTTACTGCTTCACTGTAGCTGAAGGCAGGCATAGCTTTTTGTGGCAATTGCTATATGAGCAGTTCTTCATAGAGCAGTCACATGCAAAAAGACAGGATCTGTGCCCACAGAGCTGTTTATCCAAAATGGTAATAAGTAGTGCAACAATAAAGAACAAACATGAAAGAGACAATGGCAACAGCAACTAGAAAGCTGAAAATACATATTGGTTGAATCAACAATGGATCTATATATTTTATTTTTAATGTTTTATTATCATATTATTGTTATTGCTGTTAATTATATTAAGGCTCCCACTTTTGCTACAATGACCAAAAGGGCAGGTCGGTGCTTTGCTGAGAGAAAAAATTAGTCACCTTTCAGATGTTGTTTGGGACTGTGTGGCTTACTCCCATTTCTCTTCACCCCACAAGCCTGTACAAACTCACTGCCAGAGTTCCCAACTCACTAAACTAAACAGTTTAACAAGCTGAAGGTCACTATAAGCAAGATTTCCCCAGCTGCTGCCTTCATGTCAGACACTTTGGTTGATATGAGCTGCCTGTCAGCCAGAGCTATAGCCTGTAACACCAGGCCATAAAACACAGCCATAAAACACAAATACAGTGAAAGATTAGGTCAACAAATTGTTAGTGTTCTCCTACTGAGAAGTGTCAAGCTCTCAGTGAACCGATAGGGAAAAAAAAAAGTTTTAAAAAAAAAAAAATCCTTTCTTCCACAAAACAACAGGAGGGGCAAATAGTTTTGCTTTTCCCCAAGAGAATGTCTCTCAAATGTTTACCACCAACTAAGAAAATCTCTCTTCCAAAATTAAATGAAATAACAAAAGGGTTCTTTAGAGCTCCCTGTGCCCCGCTCCCCACCTCTCAACCTTGACTATTTACCAAACCCTGAGAAAACATTTGTCTCCATTCTTTTCAAGTTTGCTAGATGTACTAACCTACCACATCTTACTGGTATCTCTTTATTTTCTCATCACAAGAAACGTATATGCTGCCAGACTACTGAAGGCTTTCTGTGGTTTCCATTTCTTTCCCCTTCCCTCTCTCTAAACAGCACACATCCCCTCTGAACAGCGAGCTCCATATTCAGTTTTCTTCTGTCACTGCAACGCAGTCGCGCCCGATACAGCCGACCACTGTCTGCTCTCGACATGCTGCCCAAGAACACTCCTCCTCTCCAGACTCTTTTCTTTACTGTTACAGCCTCAGCTGCTTTTGGAGGTCACATGAAAAGAGCATACACATTGGGTACGGTTTTTTAAATAGCATCTTTCATCATGGTATAAGCTTGTTTTCCAGAATGACACCTTTGTGTTGTCTACATCTCCGGTTCCCAAATTTTGTGTTTCTTTTGTTACAGTATTTCCTATTGTGCTTCTTTTCACATATTTTCCTGTGTTTCTATTAAAGCTAATGACATAGCATTCTGTATTTTAAGCATTTTTCTATCCTTTTGTGTGTGTTTATCAACTACATAGGAACTTTTGGCATCATATAGTGTGAAGCTGTTCAAAATTACCTATTTTGGGCATGCTGATGTGTCAACAAATTTATACACACCAGAAAACTTTCTGGAAAATGCCTCTATAATCTTTGGAAGAAAAAGTACTATCCCTTTACTAACTACTGCATGCTTTGGTGCTTTAGATGTGGGTACTTGAATCTATAACCTTCCCTCTGAAAAAAGTTTTTCTTTAATTCTGCTTAGAGATCACTTTCTGTTTCCTTGTGGGCTGCAGCTTTTCCTAGCCTGTTAGCTCTTTTCAGAGCACCTAATTTCTGATTATTTCGGTTTGCTGGTACAGAAGAGTGAGGAATATCCATTCAAATTACAAGTAAACCCCTACTGTTCCCACGTGGCTTTTCTTTCTAGATTCTATCTCATCTCCTCTATGATTAGAAACTTCCAGCAACAATCACACTCAACAAGCACAGATTTGCTCACTGAGTTTTAACAGTTTTCTGCCTGTTGGTGAGCCCTATTGTGATCCTGAGTCCTTCATATATGAAATACAAAACAATTAAGACTTTATTTAGTGACTCATTTAAAGATTGTCAGCTTTATCACGTAGATTTCAACTTACTAAGTCTGTTTTAATAATTTCGTAGACAATAAAAACCTTAGAGAAAAAATTTTCTGTACTGACTCTTCCTACCCATCTCTCTCCAGGGAGACTCAGTATACCCATACCACAGGCTTTTTTTCAAGAGTTCATTTTTATGAAGCTGCATTATTTTTTACCAGCAATCTAGATAGATAGCCAATGTCCATTTCAGACTGGGTGTTGCATATCTTTGTCCTTCGAGCTTATATTTATCTCCCATTGCTTCTACCACAAACACTACAGCAAACACACAGTTGTCACTATAGGTTTATATGTCAAAAGCAGTGAAAGCACAGTTCCCTCCAAGTAGAAAAAAGTAACTTGACTTCTTTCAACGAACTGTTTGTCCTTCAACTTCCAGAGAATCTGGGCACTGAATTGAAAGATGTCCTTAACATCTGAAGTTTAAGAACAGACACTATAGTAAAAAAAATATCTGAGTCATCAGGTAAGGAAATCCTCACCGATTCCAGTGTGACTATTAGAAGTAAGAAACTATCAAAGTAAGAAGCTATAACTTGTTCCAGAAAAAGTGAACTCTTTTCTGCTCCCTGCCTGAGGTTATCAAAACCACTTTGAAAAGCCCCCAGACACTGCCAAATATTTTGTAAATTGCAGCTGCCAACCAAAAATCACTAAAAACTGAAAGCACAGAGGGAAGCCCTCCAGAAATTATTTAATGACATGGAATTATATCTATAATCACCTCCTTTCTCTGGGATGCACAGCAAGTCAAGCCCTTCGTGTCTGCTTTCTAGGATGGGAGCTCACTGGAGCAGAAATTGCCTTTATATTTGTGTCTTGTGCAGCACAGATAATGTCACTAGTATTCTGCAAATACAGCACTGCAGCAGACCATCAGCACTAAGCAGCTGATAGTCGAAATCACTTTATAAACTTAAAACTTTGTTTCTAGAACATGGATGTGCTTGGGACTTTTTTCAGTGCCTTAAACAGATAAAAAACCTTCTGCAGGCTTAAATAAAAATTAAAGGCATAATACTGCCTGTTACTTCACTTTCAAAATTACAATTTGCTATATAAGTCCAAGTAACTTTACATTTTAACCCAAACAACACGGGAGGAAACTTAAGACAGTACTCCTCTTCTTGTTTAAGGGAAACAATACATCTAGCATAGACAAGCTTTTTCTTGGCCCTCTTCTCAATACTTGGGAATGTTAGGACAGTTCAAGGCTAGCCTATTATTTCCTCCACTCTTTTACAATATTATGTGCAGCTATCAGAAAGCAATCTAATTAGGAGAAAAATAAAGACACCTCATACATGCTAGAAAACCAATGGGTTTTGCTAGCATGCCAAAGCAACATATGACCCCAGACTTCATTCACAAGATTAATCTTTTAGGTTCCCTAATATGAAAAAAGAACACTTGGTATGAAAAACATTATCAGGAAGGCAGAAGTTTTAATATCTCTGTCTATAATGCCCCTTATGCTATAATTGTAATTTAATGGAGGATGAAGATAGTAAATGGGGATAATTCCCTTGCGAAACAAAATGCCAAAGACCCTATTTTACACAAATTTCCCAGTTTCCTAAGAGGGTTGGACAACTTTTTGCATGATATATTGTTTTAAGTCAAATGAACTCTACTGGGTGTCATAATCTGTTAGTTAATATTGGAAGTGGCCTGAAGGCCCCATAACAAATGTAACCTTCAAAAATGGCAGCTCAAACAGTCTAAACGCACATCAAGCCAACTGAAAGAGTCATAATTCAGTAACCCCTTAAAGCTGAGCTCCATTTGACACAAAACAAATGACTACTTCGAGCCTTGGGACATATTCTTAAACATGGACTTTTTGGCTTCCACCTTGAGATGGTTATTACCCATCAGTCAAAGCATTTAATAAGCCATGGTTTAGGAAACAGACTGTGAACTACAGATACTCTTGTACCAGAAACCAGACCATAGATGTGACACAATTATATTTTGCTGGTTTTGTATATCATACTCTGGTCTACAAAAGCCCAGTGTGAGCTTATCAGCGTCCTATACCAGGGAGTCAGATATATTAATGTAGCACAATTATTGGGCAGACAACAGCAAATTGTAGAAAATTATAGGAAGATGACAAAGAACTTTCCATAGCAGTAAAACAGTCTGATCCACTGAGGAAAAAAAATATCTGTGAAAAGCCAAAGCAAGAAGGAAGTAGGGATGGAAGGAGAGGACCATTATCTTCCAGCATATTACAACTGAAACGGTGTCTGATCATCCTGGTACGTGCATAACATGTCAAATGTCCAAAATG
>VYZW01062876.1:9197-20647 GCA_013401315.1 Balaeniceps rex
ATTCAAATAAAATAGGGTAATTGACTCATTTGCAAGTGTGACTTCCACTGAGGGAAATATATTATTTTGTCGACACAAAATAATTGTACCACTGTTTTCACGGAGAAGTTGTAGCACCTTAATGCTTTGGTGCAAGGACTTGTAGTTCCTTTAAAATGCTGCCTTAATGCCAAGGCCTTTTCACATCCTTGCAATAATCTGCTCAAATATGGCTGAATTATGAGTCTCAGTAGAGACAGGGAGGTTTGGACAGCTAAATTATCTTAAAAGTCCATCTGTGCCGAGCATGATCCAATGTGAGTGTGCTAGGGGCTGCTTTTGTTTGCCTCTCCCAGCTGTTGCATAGTTACTGAGACATCGAGCAGGGAACTGAAAGAAAAGCAGGGGCAAGTGTTAGAATTTTTATTTGCTACCTGCTATAACACCAAGATGACATTTATGTTTGAAATCAGAGGTGTTTGTAACAGGAAAAGAATAGGAAAAAAAAAGGTATAGCATGAAGGATAATAACACTGAATTTGTGTTTTGTCTTTTTTTTAAGAAGTGTTTTAAGTGATTGACAGGTACTGTATCTAGAAACTTTCTCATATTAATCCACATACATCTGCATCTGTATCCTTTGCCTCTCAAATGTACTCGGTAAAATATCATAGGTTTAAGGGGGGTCTTTTTGTTTACTTGGTGGGAAGTTAGGTCACTTTATATTTCCATTTAAAGTTTGCTTGCATTCACACTGTAAAGAGAAACTTTTGAAGACATTTCAATAGCATGTTCAAAGATTACTGCAATTATGAAGCAAGGAAGAGAAGACTACTTCTGAAGTTCTAATTATAGTTTCTCTGATGGAGATCAGAGGAATGTTTTTCCTTTGGATTTATTTTAATCTGTTTCTTTTTGTGCCTGTCCAGATCAAAGTGCTACGGCATTTACAGAATATTACTCTGTTTAGATGCTGCTTGCAGTGCTATGAGGTGTCATTTTTAAGGTCAGGTTACCTGCAGCCTATATGGGTTCCCTCCTTGGTGTTGAGGTATCACGGAGACTTTTTTTTTTCTTATTCTTCTTTATCTAAATTATAACTGCGTTTTGGCTACAAATATGGGAAGCGTGAGGCAGGCGAAGCAGAGCACTGGCAAACATGTTTGTAGTGCTAGATGAGATGGAGAAATGGAAGAGGCAGGATCAGATAACTTTTTCCATACTGAAGTAGTGCTTGTGATAGTGCGATGTCTTTTTATAAGTTTTTCTGCCCACTACCTTTTTTTTTTCAGAGGAGTTGGGACCATGTGCCTTGCCAGTTTGAGCAATAGTACAGGCTTCTAACCTGGGGAAATATTGTTGGTATGGGTAATGAAGGTACCAGACTTCATGATCAGCCAGAAGGGAAAGCTTTGAACAGTTCATCATGTGCACAGTAGTGCTGGGTTTTCTGCTCCAGAGCAATATAACAATTGTAGGTCACTTCTCCAAACTTGAACTTTCTTAGGGCCATTTATCATTAAAGTCACTAAAAACATGCATGTGTGCCATGGGTTCTGTCAAACATCCACTTTCTACCTCTGAATAGTTTAATAGTTTTAAAGACTCGGTGATTATGGGAAAATTGCTGCTCCTTTTTTTTTTTTTCCCCAAAGAGAAAAAAAAAAACACTTTTTTAAAGAAGCCTTCCTAAGCAAAGACTCAATTTGCTTAATTTCAGTCAAGAAAAATAGAATGAAGAAATCACTAAACAGCTGACTGAATCTTAGAATGGAAATATTTAATTACGATATCTCTGTAGGTGTCAGTACTTGCTATTCCCATAGTATTTATATCACAGCTGCATAGCGAGGATTTACTGATGTTACAAATAATCTGAAGCTAGTGATCTGTGAATACCAAATACAGTCTCTATGACTGTATGCATGGAAAAATCTGAAGGGAGGATTCTGTGAAAATGTTATATTTCTTTGACCACCTTAGTAGTTGCACTGCTGCATGTTGATCATCAGCTTGGCTGAAGTATTTGCTCCTGATCTTGATTTGGGGGTGTGGGAACAGAATTTTGTTTCCTTTACATGTAAAATGAGAAACATTGACTAAGGATATTTTGAATGTTGGTATGAATGTAAGAATCTATTACAAAAAAAACCACTATTAAGTGTACTATGAACATAATAAGTCTTCTTTAAAAGGTGAGACCGTAGTAATGCAAAAAGGTGTCTCATGAAAAGTTTTGCCACCCTAAAAATAGATTCTTTAACTATAAAAGTGGTTGCTACTCATCATATTTTGTTCATTCATTATCAAATATTATTGGTTGTATTATTCATACCACATCAAGTGTTTATTTCTGATATATATTTGTGAACTTACTCTACTATGTGAACTTATTTTATGGAGATGGCAGAATTCATCTTGGGAACAGCTAAATGAAGCAAATTCCCAAGAGCAACCAAGGCATTGTGTCTAATAATGAGCCTGACACAGAAAAGTACTGGCAATGTAATTTGACTATCAATCACTGTCATCTCTGGAGCATGTGAAGCTTATGGCAGCTGCAAGAACAGCTGTAACCCAGGTCTATTGTCCTTGTGACCATCCCATATATTTCTGAAGCCTATTAATGGCATTTTTAGGGCTTGAAAACTGGATGGTAGTAATATAAATCTGAATATTCTAAATGACACTGGCTCATTAGGCAGTGCTTTCTACAATAATATCTAATTTTTGAGAGTTCACTTGGCAAAAGAAAAGACATTTGAAATGGTACAAGTGTTACAGCTTTACAAATGCAAGCAGCATTTTCCCATTTAGCACAAAGAGAGAGGAAAACACTCAACAGATGTATCTAATTGCTCCTTCTAGTCCATGCACTTTATTTCTTCCAAATGCCTGAGAGAAGACTTTGCCTTTATGTGAGGGCGAGGCACACAGAATATTGCCTGGCATAGAGATCAGGCCCTGAACAGATCCAGGTGGACCAGTATATTCCATAGCAAGATAAGGGAGGTGTATAGTTTTCTGTCTATTTACCTGCTTCCACTAACAGCAATATATGATGAAAAAGATTTCTGTTGTATATGTTAGTCTTGCACTCCTAGAATTTCTGGATTTAGGACCCACCTTTTTCCTGGTTGAATTTTTCTGTTTGCTATTTTTATTTAATTAAGGGTGTATGCTGAGGGACGCCTTTGTGTGATGATACATATTCTGTGCAATGTAAGTCACATGTTGAATGAACTTCTAGGGTATCCATGTTGGTGGAAAAGAGAGGTGTCAGTGCTACTTAACTAATTGTGTTGTGTCTGACTGTTCCAAGCTATTGTTCCATGCAATGCAGTGCTTGGCCGCAAAACCTGTATTAGGAGGCTGTTACTTTGATTGCTGTCCTTCTATGCTGGTCACTGTGCTTTTGACATAGTTGTTTGTAAGGCTGTGTTATAAGGGATATGATTGCCATTAAAAAGCAAATGACTGAGTTATCTGACTAGATTTTTTCTTTTGCGTTTTTTTTAGTTTTGTTTTGTGGGGTTTTTTTTTTGGTTTGGGGTTTTTTTTTAATGTTTTATTAAAGATCAGTTAACTCACCTGTCTGCTACACTGGAGGTCAGGCAGGTCCTAAACTGCGTGTGTCTTTCATAGAATAAATGAGTAAATTATGTCTAATTTACATTCCCCAAGGAAATGTAAATTTGAACTGCAATTGAATCATATCTGGGTGTCTCAGTCTGGAGAAGTAAGTCTCTTATGTTTCTTTCCAGATTTCTGGAATTTTGTTTGGCTGCAGAGTATGTAAGGGGAAGGTATGAAAAGGAGGGAAATGGGAATTTCTTGCATCTACATCATTGTTATAAATTATGTGATGTTGAGTTATATTACCTTAGATGCCTCTTCTGCAAGTTAATGCTGGTACTGAGAACGAAACGTGACCTTCAGTGTCCAAGAATTGAAAGAATGTTTTAATGGAAAGTTTCAGCAGATAAATTTGTCTGTGATGGGGTCATTCAAGCTTTTCTTGGAACTTGTCACTAATTTATTCACAAAATTACCCTTTTGTCAGTCAAGCTGAGAGATACCTCTTAGCAGGTGCAGAATTACCTCTAAAGATTGAAAGCATACATGAAGAGACATGAAATGTCTCTTCCAAATTACTAGGTTTATTTAATAAACTGGATTAAAAAGACATCAGTTTGATGCAGCCCTGCCTAGTGGTGACATGGTGTGATACTTCTAGGGAATGATACTGATGCCTAAGAATAAGTGCCCATGTTTGAAGAAACACATTCTTACTGAAAAATAATAATTGTTTAAAAATTGTTTTAAGAAAGTTAATGATAGGAAAAGGCATAATCTGGAGACTTTATATTTGTTGGATAGCAAAAGGTTAGCAATACAAGTAATGTATTAGTATGACCTTACGACATGCATGTAGTCCCGATGGTCTGACTGTGCTGTTTCATATGGTCCTGTGTGTGAACACTGCTGTAAATGCTGTTATTTTAGTTAATTGCATTCTCAGTAGGGTCATCATTTGTTACACAATGTGTGTATGTGAGGCCTAACTGATAACCTAATGTTAGCATCTAGCAAAGAAGTGAATGTTAGCTTTCTTTGTTGTGTATATAAATATACGAGAACTTAAAGATGTTTCAATAAATCTGTTTTCCTTGCAAATTAGTGAGTGTCTTCAAAGACCTGACACTAATGTGTCTGTCTGCAGGTTACTCCTCTTTGCTGGTGTCATATGTATCTCAATCAATGTGAGGGTGAAGTGTATTTTGGTCCTTGACCTTTTAGTCCCTTTCCCCTCCTGGCATGCCCCTTCAGTAGAGGAATGTTATCCTTAGGGTTAATACATCTGTTACTCAAACCTTGCAGTAAAACATCTCTGAGGTTCTGAAAAAAGCACTTCATTCTCTCTCATTCACTGGAAGAAAGATGGGGAGACCTTGTCTTTCCTGGGTTGCTTTGAAGCAGCTTGAAGTGTCCTGTGGGCAGTACTGCAGAAGGTGCCAAGTGATGCACTTAATGCTGTTCTAAACAGAGAAGGCCACTCTCCTCCCAGGGCTGTTCTGTAGAAACCTCTGTCCTGCCATTGCATCTCCCGTTTCAAAATGGAGCAAATGTTTTGTTTGTTTGTTTTTAAATACAGAATTTCCTGTAGAGGGGTGAAATACTGCTTGCCGTGACTTCCCTGTAGCTTATAGCCTTGCACAATGGACGTGGTACAGGACAGAAATACAGTCCACAGTAGTTTCCGGGAACGAATGTCAGCGGTTTTCAGTAACGGCGAAGCACCCACCCGAAGGAAGCGCTTGCCGCGGCCGCGGCGCGCTGTGCCTGCCGGCAGCCGTGCCGGGAGCGGGGCCGGGCGGCGGCAGGGGGCAGCGCTCCGCTCCTCGCCGGCCTCTGCCCCCGCCCCCCGCCACGAAGGCTCCAGGTGGCGGGTGGCGACGGACCCGGGCCCCGAGCGCATCGCTCCCGCCGGTCCCCGCCGTTGGCTGGCGGGCTGGCTGGCAGGCAGTTTAACGCACCTTTGTGCTAGAAAGCACTTCATATAGCTGTCTAAAAGCCAAAGGAGTGCAGCTCTATTGTTGGTATGTTCCATCACAATGGAGTGATTTCTGCCTTTAAAATTAGCGCTGAGTTAATGTGTCATCCAGGAATGCTTTGGTGTTGCATCCTCTGGGCTGAGTGCAATTCCAACTCAGCACCAGTGTTGGCCTTCAGTGATAAGCATAGTGTATGAATAATTGTTGATTTTTTTTTTTTTTTTCAGTTCAGGGCTGAATTGAAAATATTGGGGGGGAGGGAATTGATCCCCCCCCAAATGAAATACTGAAATAAACATTTCCATTTAAATCTGAAGAGGAACGCAGAAAGGAAATGAACAAGGTAGATTTCAGTATAATTTACAAAACTGAGCAGTAGTTCTCGATCTCTATTTCATGTTCCCCCCCCCCCAATTTTTGGACTAATCTAACTCTTGGCTCATTTTTTCCATAATGTGGGAGACCTGGATTCAGCTCCCACTTGTGTCTGAGGCATGTCAACCAATATCTCTTACCTTCCAAGGAAGTGCCTTAGCTGACAGACTATTCTCTCTTGTTAACACTATTCCACTTTGTATGAACTACATAACTATTAACCACAGAGAGCCTTGGGGCTAGGATACTCTTTTGGCAGAGTGGCTTCATTATGGATTTGATTTTGATCATCTTGGTGTTGGAAAGTACCTTTGCAGGGGTGTGGGGGGAAGGTATTGGCATTTCATTTTCCTCTTCCTTCCTCGTGGTTGACTTCATGAATCCATGTCTGTAAGTGTTACTGGAGTCCTTACTTCAAAGGCAAAGGTGGCTACTGGATTTGACCAAATTATCGTAGAACCCATCAGCAGCAAGTAACCTGATTGAATTTTGCTTCTGTTTCAGCTGTGATGGGCTTGCTTTCTTTCTATGGGGATGAACGCTTCACAAAGAGCATCTGATGATCTCTACTTGATAATCAAGTCTATTGGTGAACAGTAATTGGCTAGAGAAGTTGCATGCTGCCTTGTTGGATGAGTATTGCTTTTACAGTCTGGAAGGGACTAGAACTGAAAGTAGCAATTAAATAATAATTATGAAACATCACCTTTTTGGATGATGTCTGCCTGGCTTGCTTCCAGAAAAATACAGTTCCTGTAGATGTATTCACTGTGTACATTGTGATCCTTTGGGGACTACTGACACAAATAAAACTGGGGCATGCAAACATAAAAACATGCAAAAGGGTGAATGCTAGCCCAATAATAATTTGAAGCATGTTCCAAGTCCCTGTAGGACAGTGTGTAAGCATTTGGGGACAGACTTGTCAATAAAATCATGGATATTTCATCTTTGTTCTGAAGTAGCAGCCAGCTGGTATACAACAGCAGAACAAGAAGTCCCTGCTCCATGGAATCTGAACCCCAAGTTAAAAAAGACCTTATTTTCCAGAGGCCTCAGCTCCCACTCAGACTCCTGCTGAAGGGGCAGAGATTCCTAAAGTGCTTGGGTACCCAACAGTGTCTTACTGACTTGTTTTGGTACCCAGGACAGGGTCATGTTGGAGTCCCTGCTATAACCTTCTCTCCAGTCTCCGCCATCACTGCCTTCATTATCATTCACTGCTGCATCTGGCTGCAGATCCAAAATGCCTCATAATAAGTGACAGCAGCAGCATCTGGGCTTGAGCAGCTTCCTCAGTGCACCTACACTTTCTTTCACTGCCCTTGCTAGTGTGAATCCTCCCTCAAAAACAAAAGAACTGCCAAACACCTTTGAAAATCAACACCCTATTATTTGCACTGAGGAAAGTACTGGGGGAACTTTTCTGTGGTTTTCACTTTGCTCTTTTCATTTGTGAAGACTTGATGGTAAATTACTGCACAGCTTCCATCCATAAAAACTGTTTTTTTCAAGTGTAATATTTCTCCAGCCCATTCATTTCTCTTTAACTGCACCAAAGTGGGTTACATCACTTGTTGCAAGTAAATGCACAAATGGTATTAAGCAGCTCTGCCAGTATGGCTGAGTCCTTATCTGTCAGGGTGACTTCCTTGAGTGGGAAATGGTTCCTCCCATACAGTGATTTTCTCTGACACGTATCCGTTTAGCTTTCCACAGGGAACAACTGTACATGCTGTTTCTGGAGCCTGTTTTTAACAGGGCACGTTTTTAAATGGGTTGAAACCACAATCTTTTTCACAAAGGCAAGCAAAAAAATCACTACTTGGCCTTTTTCCAGGTAAGCACTTGAGCCCCTCAGGGTTGAGATAGAGACTGCTTTTGATCACAGGGCACTTGTGCTGCTGTTGTGAACATAGACCTGAAAACAATCCCCCTGTATCCAAATGAGCATCACACTTTCAAGGATGCATAACTACTTTTGATCTTCAGTAGGTCAAATATAGCTTTTTAAAATCTCATATCCCCTCAAAAAATGGTGCTTTTGAGGAAGAGTTGCTGTAGAGGAGGCGGAAATATCACCCAGAAAATGACCAGGAAAAAGACTTTCAGGATTAGTCTTGCAACTAATTTTGTCCTTCTGATACATCTTTTTTTCTTCATTTTCATCTCCAATTAATAGTTATTAATAAAAACAGAGTTCTTATTCTTGCTTATTATAGTAAACCTTCATCTGGATGATATATTTTTTGCTTGCTTCTTTTTTCTTTTTTTCTAATGGAGATCCATGCTTCAGTTGCTTGGAAGAATCTTGCTATACTGTATATGTTCATTTTATGTTTTATGTTTGCGGAGTCTGAAATTTCCTTTGGACAATACATACCTGTTCCAATCCATCTGGGCAGTGAACATTTGATTCTGCAGTGAATCTGTTCCAGCAGACTCTGTACTAGGCCCACAATATCATACAGAAATCACTGTTGCATTCTTTGGTGGAGTATTATAATTGTCAGACACTACAAAAGTAGACATCATTCGGCACATCCATGTCATATATTCTAGTTATTTGAATGTCTTGTGGTATCTTGAATGAGGCAATAAACGAAACAACCTGTTTGTGATTTACCAGTCTTGAAAACCAAATATATCTTCTCTGTTAATCAGTCTCTTCTGAAGTGTATTACCCCAGTGCCTGCCACAGCACTGACAGGCTGCTACCCTTTGTAGAGCTAATGGGCTCTGTTTAGACACTAATAACTTAAGTAATTAGCAGAGATGTTTACACAGATGTAAGCACTGCACAAATGATGACTTGAATTTTTAAAGACTAAAAGGTGGAGTGAGGGAGAAAACGAAGAAGAAAATGACAAATATTTGAGTCCTTTTGCTTGCTGGAGCAACATGCTTGCTAGTCTAGAGAAAGAAAGAAGATCCTCACTATTCCTGTCTTGTTCTTGCTTATGGGCCGGAGCTAATGCAAATGTCATCCCCTCACCACTACTCCCAGAAGGAGAGTTCCTGAAGATGCAATTTCTAGGAGTTCATGTCAGAATTTGGACTTCTTGGAAGACTGTTTTTCCCTGGGGCAAAGCTTTTGGGAGTAACTCATCAAATCAAGGAATTTTTGGAATACATAAAGGCAGGTGCAGCTGAAGGCAAAGTCACATTTGCCTGTACTTAGAGGTCTCCAGGTGCAGCTGAAGGCAAAGTCACATTTGCCTGTATTTAGAGGTCTCCTGTTACAGATATGCTCTGGGGTTGTGTTCACTCACCCTCACCTTTAAAAAAGAAAAATCCCAGCCCCAAACACCCAACACTTGCTATCGTTTGTACATATTGCACATGTTAGAGATTATAATAATTCAGAGGGCTCAGAATCTTGCTAGGATCAGTTTTGATTTAGTTATGACACAACAGCCCAATGATGGATGGCTTAAGGAGCTGCTAGAACATGGCTTGTCCATTGTTGTTAATGTGAGCCATCTCCTTGATGTTCCTTCAATCTCTGACAGAATGGTGGATATGAAACACATCATGTTGGCCCTGCAGCTGTGTCCTGATTCAGTGCCTTTTTGGTACGTTTCTTATTTGTGCAGATATTAACCGTACAAAACCACAGCTGTGCAATGTGATATATTACATTAGTATGAGTTATGCACACAAAGCGAGGAGCAGAGTTGGTGAAATGATGATAATAAAATGGGAAGGTATAGGACAATGATGGGTATACCACTCTAGGGAAATGTTCTGACTTAGATGTTGCAACAGATATGCTGTGCCATGTTTCAGAAAAAATAGAGAATTGGTGGCTTTAGTATTGCCTTAATTGAAGAGGTAGAAGTTGTTTTGGAATTGCTCAACTGTGGAAAAGCATCTATACTAAAGGGTTGACTTAAAGGTCTGTAGAAAAGGGTTGCAGCATTTTAGGCAGGACTTAAATCAGCTGCTTTGCTGAATATAGAATGAGCAAGTGGCCTTCTCAATCTAGCTACTTTGAAAACCTGCAGGAGCAAGGAGGAGAGTCACCAGCACAACAGCAATCAGTCCAAAGCTGTTAAGATTCTAGGTAACCTCTTCAGCCACTTGCTCTTGCTTTCTGAGTGTGAAAATCCTAGGGCGACAGGAAAGCTCCATATCCCACCAAGAAGCGTTAAATAGAATAGTCTGTTTTAAATGGCAAATTCAGAAAATACTGGAAAGATAACTGAGGTCTCTGCTTGACAACCATCGACACAAGCAGTCTGTTTAGCCATTGTGGCAAAGCTCAAGCCTGAGAACTTCCTGGGTAGGTGCATTCATAATGCTGCACACAGCAGAATCACAGTTAACTGTGATCTATCCAAATGTTTGCCTTTTTGTGTGGAATGAATTATAGAATCATAGAATATCTCGAGTCGGAAGGAACCCATAAGGATCATCGAGTCCAACTCCCCGCTCCTCACAGGACTGCCTAAAACTGAACCATGTGACTAAGAGCATTGTCCACATGCTCCTTGAACTCTGACAGGCTTGGTGAGCACCTCCCTCGGGAGCGTGTTCCAGTGACTGACCACCCTCTCAGTGAAGAACCTTTTCCTAATGCCCAACCTGAACTTCCCCTCACACTGCTTCACTCCATTTCCTCATGTCCTATCACTGGTCACCAGAGAAAGGGGGTCAGCACCTCCCCGTCCACTGCCCCCCTTGAGGGAGGTGTACACTGCAATGAGGTCACCCCTCAGCCTTCTCTTCTCCAAGCTGAACAAGCCAAGTGACTTCAGCCACTCCTCGTAAGTCTTGCCCTCGAGGCCTTTCACCATCTCGGTCTCCCTCCTCTGGACACACTCTAATAGTTTGATGTCCTTCTTACACTGAGGTGCCCAAAACTGCATACAGTACTCAAGATGGGGATGCACCAGTGCAGTGCATAGTGGGATAACCACCTCCCTCAAACAGCTAGCTATGCTTGATGCACCCCAGGACACGGTTTTGGCTGCCAGGACATGCTCTTGACTGATATGCAACTTGCCATCAACCCAACCCCCCAGATCTCTTTCCATGGGGCTGCTCTCCAGCCTCTCATCTCCCAGTTTGTATGTATAAGCAGGATTACCCCGTCCCAGGTGGAGAGAATCATAGAATCATAGAATGCTTTGGGTTGGAAGGGACCTTTAGAGGTCCTGCACTTGCTCTTCTTAAATTTCATATGGTTGGTGATCGCCCAGCTCTCTAGTCTCTCCAGATCTCTCTGTAAGGCCTCTCTAATCCTCAAGGGAGTCCACAGTTTCTCCTAGTTTAGTATCATCGGCAGACTTACTTAATGTACATTCAATTCCTGTGTCTAGATCATTTATAAAAGCATTAAAGAGTACTGGCCCTAAAATTGAGCCCTAGGGAGCCCCGTTGGTGACTGGCTGCCAACCTGATGTAACCCCATTTACTATAAGCCTTTGAGCCCGACCCATCAGCAGATTGCTCACACAATGTATTATGGACTTCTCTAGCTGTATGCTGGACACTTTGTCCAGAAGGATACTGTGAGAAACAGTATCAAAAGCTTTG
>VYZW01062878.1:11691-30911 GCA_013401315.1 Balaeniceps rex
GGCCTACTTTGCATTTCCACTCCAGTAGTTCAGACTCATCTTCTGAACTATCAAGGCATTCTTGAGCCAGCACTCCACAGCTCTGGTGGTCTGACTTTTCTGTCAGTCCTAAAAGTTTCCTTTCATTCCAATAATTTGTCTTTCTGATTTGCTCTTCCTCCTCTTCAAGTACAGGAGTATTTCTTCAGCCTTAAGCATGGAACCAGCAGTTCTCCTGGGGAAATTATTCTGCTCCAGCTCCTGCTCCCTGCAGGAAAAGGAAACATCTCCCCAGTATTTCAGCCACTCTATTCTCCTAAGGCACTCTCATATGAAAGACAGGCATTTATTCCAATGACTTCAAAGACTTCTTTGTCCCCAGGGAACATGATACCAGTCAAGTTGGCTGATTGCTGACTCTGTGTACTCTGAGACATTAAGCGGCCTCATAAAAATCAGCTGCAATTCAAAAGCTGTTTGCACGCAACTACATGTCCTCAAGTTGCTATACCACACAACTGTCACAACTCACGTCAAGCAGTTACGTAATCCTGGAGACTTCCCAGCTCTTCTCTAGTGAAAACAAATGGAAAGAAATGCTTTCCCCTTTCCTGTCCGAAACAATATGCCCTTCTGTTTCAAGTTCAGATTGCAGAATGATTGGTATGTCCAAGCTGGGACTTTCTCTCTGACTTCCTGAGACTTTCACCTGTAGTTTTATATAAAATACAGTGAAAGCCTACCCTCCAGACTCTCAGAAAATAAGACAATATTATACTTCATCTCCACAGGTTTTTATTAGGTTTTAATTTCTGATAACCAGTCCCTGTTATCTTAGGGATATATGCCATTCAGTGTCTTTTCACAGTATCTAGAATGATTGGACTATCCTTTGAAGCTTGTAGGGGTTGAAATTTCATTCATGTTTGCATGTTCTGCTTTCGTGTACTATCACTGTATTTTCTTATAAATTTCTGTTAAGCTCTATGTTTTAAAATGAGATTCAGCTTTTACCTTTTCAACAGATGAGGCATAGCATCACTCATTGACATTAAAAAAAAAAGTCAGGCTCCCTTCTCCCTTTCTTTTACATAGCAGTTACAATGGAGACTGAATATATTATGATTTTAAAAAAATTTTTTTTCCTTACTCTTCATAAAGTTAAGTACTTTGCTTCCTTTTCTCCTGACAACATGATTGATTATTTTTGTTTTTCCCTGGGTCATTAATAACGCAATTATGAAATATGCTGTTACAGAGGAATGTGGGAAATGGTAAATATAAGAGTAACATTCACTTGAAAAACCTCCAGACTTAACCCTAGGCTATTCAATGTACATTAGTTATGTTGTGAGTGGAAGCACAGAAGGCACACTTTGGTGCATAGTATACCATCTCTTTCCTTACTAATTTGCTCTACAGATCTAGTGTTGGCAGAAAGAAAATACATAGTCTTTGAAGCTGCCGAATCCAGCTGCTTGTTTTTTCTATCTCTAATACCCCATCTCTTTTTTTTTCTCTTGTGGTGTTTGTATTAGACCTGTGTTGCAGAACCAATGACAGTTTTAAATACCCTTGCCTGACCAATTTTTATTAGATTTATCAGACAACATTTGCATCTGGAATGGAAATCTAAAGTGATTTTACACAGCAAGATATTGAACTTTCAAAATAAAGATTTACAAATGCATAGTCAAGAAGTAATGTGGTAATATATTTCATGAAATAATATTCTAAACAGAGGATAGAATGCATGATCAAAACCAATTTTTCAAATCTTAAATACCATATTGCAGTCATTTCTAAATTGAAACATCCCAAAGCCACATTTCATGTTACAATGTGACAGTCTTTCCTCATATCTAAGCATCAAGATCTTTACCTCAAATTAAAAAAATAAATACAGATAAGGAGACAGACAAGCCACAAAGAAAACAAAGTTTATATTTTCTAACTGTTCAGTAACAACTTATTAACCTTATTTTATCTACCAGAAACTGATTTTGCATATCAGCTGAATGCTTCTTTCATGAGGAGGGGAAGGCAATACATTTTAAAAGAATATCAAGCAACAGTATCCACTATTCCACTTTTGAAAATATAGGTTCAGCAGGAATGCTGACAGACATTTTGACTCAGGACAGCCAAGTGCTGCTGTACAACATCTCTATAACATCACTAAAGGCCTCATTTAAAGCACATTAAGAAAGGGAATCAGGATACTGCTAAATGATGTTGTATCCTGAGCAAATCACCATTATAATTATGTTACGTATTAAAATAGTCAGCCTTAATTCAAGACCAAAGCAGTTACTATAAAAGTTGCAGTCTAATCATACTTAGTTATTTATAGGAGACAAGTTCTGCCCATCCACACAAAGACTAAACGTGTCTTAAAGCGAGCCACATACAAACTGTTCAAAGTAAACTACACTTGCCTCCATCTAGGTTTTACTCCATTGTTCAGAGAAAGCATTGGGTTACCATTTGTGCTTGACATCTTGTGGAGACCATACAGCAGAAAAATGCTCCAAGACCATTTGTTCTTAATGAAAGCAATTTGTTACTAGCTGAAGCAAAATGTCCTTTGTCCTTCTGCCAAAAATGCCTTGTCTATCTTCTATGTTTGCTCACACACAATAATGGAAACACTATGAGATATGCTTAAAACAACAGCATTACAAGCAGGACACACTTCATTGTTCTAAAATAATAGTCGTGAGTATGTTCTTCTTCGTCACACTTTTGTCTACCATAGAAGCTCATTGACACGGCAGAGGTTCAGCATTTCTTAATTGCCTTTTTAATTTAGTCCACTTTTTCCCCAGGGCTGATACACTGATTCCTCTCATTCTTCCCTCCTCCCCCTCTCACTAGAGCTGCATTTATGAGACACATTTTAAAACAGCTGCTTCTGTTATGATGTTCGCATATTCTTATATAACTATATTTCTTTCCTTTATGAATTTAATAAGCACTTTGAGGCAAGTGTTAGGAATACTTAAGGGAAATACAGATATACTGGGAGTAGAAGGTTTTTAAAAGGAGGCAGGCCTGAAATAATTAAAAAAAAAGTAATAAATAACCTAAGAAAGAAAAGGGTAGGTGGGTCACGAAAAATACAGATAGCAAAATGGTTCTCAGCTAATCCCATTACCACAGGCAGTCTTACGAGAGCAAAGTCACATAATTTCATATACGAGGCCTTTGTCTGTACAGAGACAGCACTTCACAGTGGCAGCCCAGAAAAGAATAGGATTCGTGGACATAAGAATATTTAGAGAATAGATGATCTGCCTAAGGTAGCCCTCATTTCCTTTACTGTGTAAGGTTTTGAGTGCTCTAACACAGTTCCTTAAAAACGATAGGAAAACTCTTCAGAAATCATTTAAGTACCTGTAGAATACATGAAACAGTATATATGAGGTTGTTCAGGCTGGTAGAATTAAGAGTATACTTCACATGTCTGTCTTTCCATTACAAAGAAAAAAGTTTTTAAAAAAGTCATCGTATATTGTGGAAAAGGAACTGCACAGGAATATTAAATATTCATGACTCTTCTCCTTTGAAGAAGTGTGGTTAATCCAGTGAGCTAACATACACAGGTAAACCAAACAAAATATTATATACTACTGAAGATTTAAAGCATAAAGGAAGGTACTATATATGGTGCAGTATGCATCAGTTGTATCAAAAGCCATAGCTTGTATTGCAGTAGAGTATCCTTTTCCTCCACCTACAACGTGCTTGAGTCATATTTACTAGGATTTGAAGGGATTCATCTAAGATGTTGCCAAAGGAGCAAGACCAATTGTCCATTGCTGTATACCATGTACGGTATTAATAGTGATGCAGTATGCACAAAGATCCATTTTTTTAAATGAATTAATAAAAAATTGTTAAGTTTCTTGAAAAATGTGAATATAATTGTTCATATTTATACATTTTGCCTTTCAGGAGAACAATGAGAAAAGACTAGCACCAATAGTGTGAAACTTCCTCTGCTGCAGTAAAACCCAGTCATGTTTCAAATAGAAGTAGTAGTTAAATAATTCATGCCTTTTTAAAGTACTATTTAATACTTACCAAAGGTGCTGACTAAACTAGAGTCACCACACCACAGGACAATACAATGATAGTTTTCACAAAGTCCCTACTAACTGCCTTGCTTTTTATCTGAAAATACTGCAGACTGGGTCAGCTTGAATCCTTTCCACATCACGGCTGCCAAGAATTAAATATCATCCCTGCATATCTGTGAGTTTACTTCCTGATTACAGAAGCCAGTAACCCATCACATGCCAGCTACCAGCTGCACTATCTATAACAAAGAAATGTTGGGTTCAAGCACCTGTCCATTAGGAATGAGAGATTCCCTTAATTTATTTCACATGGGCAAACTGCTACAGTATCAGTTCATCACAGAGTTGTTGTCACCCTGAGCTGCATTTGAGTCTGTGGCTTATACACCTATGCATAAGCGTCCTTGCAGGTAAGTGACAGGTTTAGTTTCCTACCACTAGTAGAAATTATGATTAGCTTTCAGACTGCATTAAACAAAATTATATGAGGATTTTTTCTCATTAGAAGAGCCCTCAGTGTATCGCTGTTCTTGTTTCCTTCTATACAAGCCCTCTCACAATCCTCCACACATCTTTCAAGTAACCTTGATTAGAAATAAGCATCTGGGTTAGTAATAATCTTGTAATGTCTGTACAATACAGAGCAAAAGGTTATGAAACGATTCGTTAAATTTCATTTTTGGATATGATGAAATGTTTTACATGTTCTTAACTGAACATGGAGAAGAATCTCTGTTTTTCCTTGGTTTTCTATACCATGTGCCACACCTGGTTACTCATCCCTCCTCCTTCAGCTGTCATTTCCTCAAATATCTACACACTTATCTTTCATTTCCCTGACCCTAGCTGGCAACCTGTTTAGAAAGTAGAAATTATCAAAGTGCTGCTGCACTGCAGGGCAGGCGCCTTTTGAATGCTGCAGTTCTGGCCCTTACAACTATAGATGAATATGGCAGAACTAAGGAAGGAGCAGAGAAGTGCAAGTGGAGGTACAAATGGCTTCCATAACAGAAGAGGTTCAACAGGTGATACCTCTTCAGTTCATGAAAGAGGCAGTTGAGGACGAATATGATGGAAGTTAATGAAATCCTTTGCAACATGGAGAAGGAGATAATAAATATATTGTGAAACTTGCTGCTCTGGGATGTTGTGAGGGCCAAAAGGATACTTAGTTTTGGAAAGAGATTTCAAAGCTACGTGGAACATACATATATAATTTACATCACTATATATACTGGTGGCTATAAAACATCATGATAAAGATATATTGGTGATAAAATGTTGATTGCTGGAAACTGGCAAGGTGTGCCAGCAGTGAGATTGTTCTTTTCTTGCCTTCATTATTACATTGTTTTCTTAGAAACAATATTAACCACTGTTGGGCCAGAAAGTTAGATGGACCTTTGGCCTGACCCAGTTTGGTCAGTCTTGTACTGTTGCAAACCATGCACATCTTTTTCTCCACAGAGCCTCCGTTTCTGACTTAATGTCCATGCCAGGTCATGCTCACTCCTTCCCAGACTATTTTGTTCAGTCGTTAATCCCAGTAGCCTTGCTCACTGGACCCTGTTTTTTTTTTTTTTCCTTTTTTCCTTCTCTCACTGATCCATGCTAAAGTTAATTTACGCTCGCTAAAATAATTCTAGTGTTTTAAAAATGTGTGAACGGTGTTATGTAAACACGTGAATATGGTCCTGTTTGTGTTCCCCTGAGGCCTGGCCTGCTTGTAACAGAAAAACAGGCAGAGTGAAAATTGCATCCTGTTTCTTTCATGTTTTTTTCACTTTAGTCCACAGTAAAAAGAACCTGTGGTGGGTTGACCCCGGCTGGATGCCAAGTGCCCACCAAAGCTGCTCTATCACTCCCCTTCTCAACTGGATAGGGGAGAGGAAATATAATGAAAAAGTTTGTGGGTTGAGATGAGATCACTCAGCAATTACCGTCATGGGCAAAACAGACTCGACTTGGGGAAATTACTTTAATTTATTACCAATCAAAACTGAGTAGGGTAATAAGAAATAAAACCAAATCTTAAAACACCTTCCCCCCACCCCTCCCTTCTTCCTGGGCTCAACTTCACTCCCCATTTTCTCTACCTCCTCCTGCCTGAGCGGTGCAGGGGGACAGGGAATGGGGGTTGCAGTCAGTTCATCACACGTTGCCTCTGCTGCTCCTTCCTCCTCAAGGGGAGGACTCCTCACGCTCTTACCCTGTTCCAGTGTGGGGTCCCTCCCACAGGAGACAGTTCTCCATGAACTTCTCCAACATGGGTCCTTTCCTTGGGCTACAGTTCTTCAACAACTGCTCCAGTGTGGGTCCCTTCCACAGGGTGCACTCCTTCAGGAGCAGACTGCTCCTGCGTGGGTCCCCCGTGGGGTCACAAGTCCTGCCAGCAAACCTGCTCCAGTGTGGGCTCCTCTCTCTCCATGGGTCCACAGGTCCTGCTAGGAGCCTGCTCCAGCATGGGCTTCCCACGGCGTCACAGCCTCCTTTGGGCACATCCACCTGCTCTGGCGTGGCATCCTCCATGGGCTGCAGGTGGATATCTGCTCCACCATGGACCTCCATGGGCTGCAGGGGGACAGCCTGCCTCATCATGGTCTTCACCACAGATTGCAGGGGAATCTCTGCTCCAGTGCCTGGAGCACCTCCTCCCCCTCCTTATTCACTGACCTTGGTGTCTGCATAGAGGTTCCTCTCACATATTCTCATTCCTCACTCCAGCTGCAGTTTGTGACCCAGTGTTTTTTTTCCCCCTTCTTAAATATGTTATCACAGAGGTGCTACCACCGTTGCTGATTGGCTCAGCCTTGGGCAGCGGCAGGTCTATCTTGAAGCTGGCTGGCATTGGCTCTGTTGGACATAGGGGAAGCTTCTAGTAGCTTCTCTCGGAAGCTACCCCTGTAGCCCCGCCCCGCTTCCAAAACCTTGCCACGCAAACCCAATACAGAACTGTATTTTTTGCAAAAAAGGCTATATTTAAATGAGGGGGTTTGGATATTTATGAGAGAATAACCATATTGCTAAAGGTTTATACCAATCCCGGTTACACTCACAAAGAAAAAACTTTGTTTTGACTGTGTAATACTATCTGTAAGGTATTACAGTAAAAAGAGAGACAGGAAAGACTATTGGCTTTCAGATTTTTTTGTTTTATTTGTAGTACTCTATTTGCTTAGGCCAGGCAAAAATGTGAGTACTTATACAAAGGTTTCCCGTGGTTTCAAAAGTGGAATCCAATATACTCTAATACACATCTCTATTGGAGCTTCTGTCATAATAAGGTTGATTCACTTATTCAAACCACCCTTATTCCCAACTGTACCTTCACTAGAAATAGATCCTAATCACTGTCAGTTCCCTCAGGACTTAAAAAGCTGAAGCAATACAAAAGTGTGTATAAGTTTTAGATAATGTAGTCACATTTTTCTAATCATATTTCTAATTTCACTAGCTTGTTACACAAAAGCGCTGATTGGGGAACAAGATCATAAAAGCTTAAGAGATAATACTGACTGACTCACACACCAGAATGTAATAGTTGTAGAGTTGCTTAAAGAGCTGGCATAAAAATACAATGAAACCCCAAAGCTGCATTTGCAGGATACTTTTAAGAGGAACAAATAATGCCCAAGGGTGAGGCATGGGGAAGCTTGTACAAAAACAATAATTTCTACAATAATTAAAAATTTAATCAAACCGTTGATTCCCTTCCCCATCCCCCAAACCACACAACATTTCAGCTCCAAAAGGGAAAGGGCCTTTTGTCAGGAAGCACTGTGCAAATGCATTCTCACGAACATTTGAAATAAAGAAAAAACAAGTGTGCTGTAGCTGAAAATCAGATGCCTTTTAATGAAGGCAATACCTTTATAGTTCTTGTTTTTAGATGTGTCTTAAAAGAATTGGAGTTACTTTGAAGTTTAAAAAATCAGTGCATTCTGATTTCTGAGGGCTGCCTAAGAAGATAGAATAAAATGCAATCTTTGATAGTTCTCTATGTATTTTTTCACAGCAGTACTGAAGGGAACTCTTACATATTGAGACAGTCTGTCTTTGTGTCTCAGTTTTCAGCATAAGACTATGAAATGGTTACCGGCTCTCAATTTTCCTCATTTTCCATGTGTGACGAGGCATGCATTAAAGTACATGATGGATCTAGCATGCTAAGTTATACAACGGTGAGGACACACAGTATGATGTGGCATCTGGAGGATGTCTCTTGGGTCCCTTCTAATGTGAAGCCCCCAAAGAAGTTACAGGGCTCAGGAGCAATAGAGAGCAGTGAACTCTCTCTTATTCCGCCACACTCCCACTCCAGGCATAGCCGGTCACCAGATTTAATGGCATTTGCATGTGCTATAGGGGTCACAGAGCTGCAGAGGCACTGCACCGCTGTACTGAAAGCATGCGAGCAAGACCCTCTAGTCCAGGAGACTCTGAGGCAAGACCATGTGCACAAGGGCATGGGGCTTGTATCGAGTGCACAGGCCCAGGGAGGTCCATCCTCAGAGCCAGGTTCCCAAGCCCAAGCTCTCACAGTGTCAGGATAAGATGAGGGCGTCAGCAGTCTCTTCAAAACGAAAAATCTTTCTGTCTTTCCATATAGCAAAGCAAAGCCTGAAAATACAACCTGAGCATGTCTGTCTGGATCTGCTGATACTATTAGTGTAATTATTAACAGGCTCGGAGCCTGGGTAGATTACTTGCAGCAGTTGAAGGTGTTATCACTTAGGACAGACTTAGAGCAGTTCAGCATGATGGACACAGGTGGGAACTGGGAGGTTAAAGCAGAAACTCCAGTAATGCCTTTTTATGTGGCCGGTACATTTCCAACAACAGAACAGAGTAGACTCTTGGGGGCAACTAAATCTGCCAGGATTTATCTGCCCAAACCCTAAACTGACTTAGAAACTGCTTTGATTAAATCAGTGCAAATGCGTCAGAGAAGAGACTGACTGGATTAAGTACCTCCTAAAAACTGGTGGTGTAAAGTTGGGCTGTCATAGGAGGTAGTTTGAACCAAGCTGCTAGACTACATCAGGGAGTCTGAGGAATTCTCACATTTCCAGTCTGCCTCCTCTATGTGGGGCAATATTCCCTAGAAGAGGGGTGAAATCAAAAAACTGGAGACAGTAACATAAAGTGCTGCATCCATTTCTTTACATACTGTCTGTCTACAAGTTAAATATCCCTTTTTTGAAAACTCAGGCGATTACTTCTATGTCTAGTGGATAAAGGAATTATTTATTTCTATCTTTTTATATAAAAGACAGCTGTCATGTTCAGACTCCTCTAGACAAATAGACATCTTTTAATCACCTCTGAACTGCTTATCTGGGCTCTGTAGCTATCTGTCATTTTATGAATGGCAAGCATTGCCAAGAAGCAAATGATAGAGCCATGAGATGTACATGTCATGGTCTACTTTGTCCGACTACAGTCACAATGTGACTGAATTAGTGAACATTTGGTTATGCAAGTATTCCGTGGGCTCCTCGATGTATGCAAAACTCACTGTTATCAGTCAAACAATAAAATAACATTGGGTTTTTTTTTTCAAAATAAGAAAACTTTGTCCCCCAAATCACAGCGTTTAAAGGCAGACATACCGGTAAGTTTGGAGTCTTTTCCTCGAATGAGTATTTGCTGTTCCAAAATGAGATTGACTGCTCAGACTTTTTGCTACAGTCTGGTGAGCTAAAAGCCATATGTTTCAAAATCAAAACAGAGATTCTCATATAATTATTAGCCTGTAGGAGTTAGGTTTAAAAAATAGATGACAAATACCCCAACGCTTCTGATAGAATTGCAGGAGGTGACCAACCTTGAAACTCAATTCATGGTGTGTAATTGCCTTGGCAAGGCACAAAGTAGTAAGAATGCACATTTCCTTGTACCATATGGAATGCCTTGAATTCTTGATTTTCCTACATCTATGCAAGCAGCACAGTGCATGGAATTGTTAGGCGAAGATCCTTTGAAAAAGGAAAAAGAAACCCTTTCAATGTGCTTTTGTCTCCACATATAGTCTTTACAAACTACTTGCACATCACAAATGTCATAAAATCAAAATCTTCACAGATAAAGTGCTGGCCTGTCTCTTTTGTAGTGCAAGAAAAGAAATAATCAGTAATTTTACTTTGAGCGTTCATTACACCATTTGTATGGATCTCTCCTAGATAGCAGTTAGACTAATTGCCATATATTTTTCAGACAACTGGTTTGCATGATCTTCTGTATACAATGGAGAGAAAACAAACAGATTGCATCTATACAGATAGGAAAAACGTTGTTATTTCTGTGGCTTCAACAAGATTTGAAAAACGTATGGTGCCTCTCACAGGATTTGGTGCTTTGTACATAATAACTATTGCTTAAACTTCTCAAGAATAAATGTTACTATAAAATTCATATTTGTTTAAAGGTATAATATATTAAAATCATTATGTTTTGAGAAATTTAGAGGCTGTTCTTAAAAAGAACACTTTTCCTCAATGTAATTAAATCATGGAGGACCTGTGAGAAGGAATGGATTATGTTTGTACTGTTTTGAACAGCAAGAAGCAATTCTCCAAGACATGCTGAGATCAGTGATACTGGTACATAACAAAAGAGAAAAATGAAAAAAATCCTATTAGTTTCAAGGTGGGTTAACAGTTACAGTAAGACATGTAAAATACTCCACTTTCACAATGCTAAGGTGTTGCAAAGGCAATGAGAATACAACAGTAAAGAGAAAATTAAAGTACTTGTGTCTTAGACTTCTCATCATATTCAAGACAATACTTATTTAAACTTATTGGAAGTTAAGTGATGAAGAAAAAGAAAAACAAGAGTATTGTTGTCATTTATATTTAAACGTGCATTGCAAATGGATACTCTGACTGACATGAAAACCTACAGAATCCAGTCAAGTCCCAGACGTTGGGTAGGGAATGATTAACGTAGCACTGTGCAAGCTGATACTAGTCAGTTCCCAAAAAGGGCAGCGTTACTTGGCACTGATTGTCACATCTTTACCATAATTCTTGGTAATTCCGCTCTTGTTCTGCAGAGGTGTACATTGTGCACAGAGGAGTACAGAGTCATGCTGTTTGGGATACCTATGCTTTATGTTTTTCATTGTGTAGAAATAGGTTGTCTCAGAGTCTATTAGGCAATGGAAGACATATTGCCTACTATGTTAGGCCACGTTTGTGCAACCTGCAGCCTGTTTTCATGACTGTAGGAAAATAATTTAACAAATTCTGATACTTCATTGGACTAGGCCTGCTTACATGATCACTCTCTTAGAGTATGCCTGAAGGAAGAAAGAAAACATGACAGAGATTTCCCTAATGATTTCCAATTTCTTCAGTGCCTTATTGAGGCAGCCAGGTGTTGGAAAGGCTAAATAAGAACCAGCACATGGACTGGCTCTAATTTCAAGTTCCAGTTGCATTAGATCTCCTAGATAAACTGCCCCAAAGGCTGCATCTCTGAAGTTCCTAGATTTGTAACCACATACAACATTTTATGCCATGAAGTAAAAGGTTTTTTGGAACTTGATTCTGAACGGAGCTAACAGAAAAGAATGTTTGAGCAATGTTTGTACAATAAAATTTTCATGGAGTTTCCACTTTTCTTTTTTTTTTTTTTATTTTTATTTTTGGCGTGACTTAGACTATGTGAATTTACTACAGATTGGAAATCTACAGTCAAGGAAGGACGTCTCACTAGTCTGGAACAATTCCTTGCTTCCCCAAACAGCATAAAGATTTGGGATAATCTATTGGAGAATGGAGTTCCTATCTCGTTGCTGGTGAGCAGACAGGAGTTCAAGGAAGCTCCCCTTGCTAATGGAGAAAGTATTGGAAAAGAAGACATCCTATTTAATTTTATCGCATAGCTTCTGGCCTTCCCTTGACAAGAATATTGATTTTTGGAAATAGATAAGGTAAGCAGCAGAACTCAGAGCCAAGGTCTGTTTCTCTAAAGAGGCTACCATGCAGAATTTTCTTCAGCTGGGCTGAAGACTTGTCCCTAAGGATCTGTTCAAAGACCTAAAGGCTAAGCAGGTGCAGTGAATTGCTAAGGCTGAAGGAGTCTCTGCTATTTCATGGTGAAAAGTATTCAGTGGATGTACTCAGAACTCCCTGTCCCTTTCTGAAGCTGGGTCTGGCATGGCTGTTTCTCATTTGGGACCGTGCGTTCCTACAGAAACTGTTAGGGGTTGCCAAATCCAGGACCCCAACAGGGGATAGGCTGCTGCAGCTCTAAGCCTCCAGCTCCAACCAGTAGCTTGGCTGAGCATGTATTCCCCACAGGCACGCACACATAAACATACACTTATACAGCACATATATACAATGTGAATCCTCCAGCAACTGGGCTCAGGCACTCAGTCTGCCCAGTAACTGTCCCTGGATCCCAGTCTCCCCAGTTGCTGGCATCTGGCCCCTGAGGCCACAGGCTCCAGCTGCTGGTGCAGACTCTCACATGCACACGCACACACATGTGCACTGTGTGTAACCAGGCTTAGACACACAGATCATCCAGCAGCTATCCTGGATCCTCACTCACTACCTCCCACAAAGATGCACACAAACACAGACACACACACAAAAAGGGATCTCTTAGTCAACCTCCAGGCCCCATGGTCTCCTCGGCAGATGGCCAGGACACACTGGTCCCTCTGGTAGCCAGCTCTTCCAGTTGTCTCTCTCCCAGAGACACACTCAGCACAATCACAGGCTGGCCCAGGCACCCCCACAATGTGCACGCTCCCCAGTCACTCCAGGTGCTGGTGCACGGTTTCTGCGACCCCTGGTCCTGCTCCAGTGGCTGCACTCAGACTCCCATGCACACCCACACACATGCACACGGAGTCCCTCACGCAAGAAAACAGGTAGAAATGGAGTTTAATGAGAAGCCAGGACCAACTGCAGGCACCAGGCGCAGGGCATGGCCAGACAAGTGTGCTGACCAGCCAGCTGTTCACACCCAGTGCCAGGCCAGGAAAACCCAATAACCCAGAGAGGGACACAAGCACCTGCCCTGGCTGCCCCAGGGCACCCCAGGAGGACATCACCCCCACGAGCTAGGGGTTACACTCACCACTGTGAGCCAGTGGGAGAGCCTGTCCTGAGATCACCTACAGGCTGAGGGGTCACTCCCCTTTTTATCCCATTCCCTCTGTTTTCCCACACTTGATTCTTCCAACCCCTCCCTTTCCCTGCCTTTGAGTCCTCCTTAAACATCCCGTAATGAGTCTTGTGCAATCTTCCCAAGTATCCCATAATAAGCCCGTACCCCCAGCAGTGACCTCTCAGCCTGTAGGTGATCTTAGGACAGGCTCTCCCACTGACTCTAGGTGGTGGGTGTCCCCGCTAGCCCGTGGGGCTGATGTCCTCCTGGGATGCCCTGGGACAGCCAGGGCAGCGGCTTGTGTCCCTTGACTGGGTTATTGGGTTTCCCCTGCCTGGTGCTGAGCCTCTCTGCATCTTCGTGCCTGGGCAGATGAGCCTTTAATCACGGATCCTAACAGATACATCAGTCATTATTGACTGTGTCACGATGGAAATAGTCTCCTGCGTCTCCTGTGGCTGCTCCAGGAGAGTTTGAGGAGGGAAACGGTCACACCTCTACCATCTGCCGCAGCATGCAAATAGCAGGGATGCCCAGCCTGTGCTGAACATCTTGCTGCTGATTCAGACCGCCTCTCCGCTTTATCATGCCCAACCCCTAGTCAATGGCCTGATCAGTTTCAGGGACTGTGGAAGGCTTCTTAAGCTTCTGCTAGCTGTCAGCTGCCTCAAGAAGTTGTTGCCACCAGCCATGAATCACTAGGAAACAGGTAAACATGACACTTGAAGAGCAATGAAGCTGAGTATTTTTCCCCTCACATTATTCGGTGACCATTTCAGTTACACTTCAGTCCTTCTCCTAGTGATGTGCTAACTCTCACCAGACTTTGTGCAATCAGTTATCAAGAGACACTTTCTCAGCCCAAGAGCTGAAAGAGACCTTTTGCAAATTATTTGATATTTCTCTACCTATTACAACAGATGCAAAAAACAAAGGACATTTGTCCTGCCACCATAGCAGTTGCTGGAGTGTCTTGTGAGGGGCAGCCTTCCAGACATCCTACAAAACCCTCAGAAAACACCAGGATGGATGATGGTCATTGACAGTAAAGGTACAGATCAATTCATGCTGATGAAAATAGTGGGTATGTTGACCACCATTTTCATCAGCAAGAATTGAGCTGTACTCATGCTAAGAGTGGGTCTTATCAGTATAGGACAAGGGAAAGGTAGTACCCCAAGTAGCGTTGCCTGCTGCACTACATCCACTTCAAGTTATACGATAGCATAGTCCTTGCATCGAAAATTGAATTCTATCTATTGCCTGAAAAGCAGGTTATTTACTCAGCTTCTGTGTATTTGAATATAAATATGTCTGCATGACTATGTGATCATTCTTGTAGTCCCAGCTCAGCCACAGCATGTCTGACAATTAACCACATTTTCACTTCTTCTCTCTCTTGACGTTAGGACACACTAAACCTGACTCCAGACTCACCGCAGGTAATGTTTATAAAATGGGAGGCAGTAACTAACAGGAAAGAAACAACAAAAAGCTGATTCTTAGGTCTTTTCTCTATTGTCACTGGCTCTGGAAACATTCCTAATCCACTTCAGAGCAAAACCAAACAACTAACAGAATGGTGAGGGTAATTATAGTTATCAAATTTATGCTTGTGATGTGATGTGTTGTTGAACAATGTTCAGCAAGTGCTTTGCCTCCAAGACTTACCAGTATAAAGTCCATGGCAGATCTGGGCACAGAACTCAGGGACCATTTATTTAGCCACGGGACAATTAGACATCTACCATCTACTAACAATCACAATTGAAATAAAATACGCATTTTCTGTTTGAGGGACATTTTGTAAAATTTCAGAAAGATGTTACCAGTATAAACCTGGCGGGTTTCACAGAGAATAAATATCCTAATTCTCCAACAACAAACAAAAATAAATAAGTCTGTAATTACGAGATAATTAACAGAAGTTATTGTATATATAACAGAGTCATTGTATATGACTCCATAAATGTCCTTCAATGTTATTTAAAATATTTGGGCTTTGGACTATTTTTTTCAAAATAGAATATAAAAATACAGGGAAAAATAAATTCTTGAGCAATGTAAATTAGCCTATTTTGATTTGCTTCTGAACAAGAGTATACACATGGAATTTAACAAACCTGATTCACTCTCTTAGGACAGAATACAAATTTAATTCATTAATTGCTTTTTGCTTTATTTACAGGTTAAAACCCCACTGAGACACATCATTTCACATTTAGATCCTGGTTGCATGGGTATCAATCAGTGTTACAAATTAGTTAAACATAAAAAAATTACTTTTACATTTTTTTTCCCAGCTTACTGAAAATATTCAGCCACAATAAATAAATCAAAACATCCATGTTCTGCTCTGTGTAATGTGATTTACAGCTGTCAGTGGCCTCAGAACAAGCAGGACCCCCAGTTAAAGATAAATTAGTCTTTAATCAAGTGGCAATGAATGTCTGGCACTTTTCGGTAGTTGTGTGTGCTCTGTGGAGTGTTGTGTCTGAGTAAGGTTGTTGAGTACTCATCCTGATTTTCCTTTTTAAAACATACACTTTTTTTTTTTAGACTAAACTAGACTAGACTAGACTATTTCAGTTGGATGGGACCTACAACGATCACCTAGTCCAACTGCCTGACCAATTCAGGGCTGACCAAGTTAAAGCATGTTATTAAGGGAATTGTCCAAGTGCCTCTTAAACACTGACAGGCTTGGGGCATCGTACACCTCTCTAGGAAGCCTGTTCCAGTGTTTGACCACCCTCTTGGTAAAGAAATGCTTCCTAATGCTCAGTCTAAACCTCCCCTGGTGCAGCCAGACTTATTTGCAGCTGACACTCAGTTTTGCTTAGACTTCAGCTGAACAAATTCTTCCCCCACCCATGTTGAACTATGGCATTGATTTTATGATCCACATAAAGACGAATAAAAGATTAATTTTGGCTTTGTTAAATTTTAGCCAACCAAAGTTCAAAAGATCATAGGACCACAGCAGAGATGTAGNTTCAGGGCTGACCAAGTTAAAGCATGTTATTAAGGGAATTGTCCAAGTGCCTCTTAAACACTGACAGGCTTGGGGCATCGTACACCTCTCTAGGAAGCCTGTTCCAGTGTTTGACCACCCTCTTGGTAAAGAAATGCTTCCTAATGCTCAGTCTAAACCTCCCCTGGTGCAGCCAGACTTATTTGCAGCTGACACTCAGTTTTGCTTAGACTTCAGCTGAACAAATTCTTCCCCCACCCATGTTGAACTATGGCATTGATTTTATGATCCACATAAAGACGAATAAAAGATTAATTTTGGCTTTGTTAAATTTTAGCCAACCAAAGTTCAAAAGATCATAGGACCACAGCAGAGATGTAGTGACAGAAATGTAAGACTAATGAAACTGGCACAAACTCTTAGCGGAAGAGTGTATTTGCAGATGTAGTCTGCAAGTAGTCTGCAATTTAAATGTAATGATAATTGAAATTTATTCTGCAGGTAACCTGGACCTTTGTATAACTCGCACTGACCAGCAACAGGAGCACAAACATATCAATGATAGAAAAGCTTTGGACAATAGAAGTCAGATTAAGAGGAATGGGAGAAGATAGGAAAAAAGAAACTCAACTTTTTAATATTCACATGTGTAAACTGCACTGCTGCTGATCTGTTCAGTTTTATTATACAATAGTGTGTGTGAATGTATGATACCCAAATATAGGTACAAAAAGGAGAATCACAATGTTTCTGCAATCACACAGCAGCCCACAGGAGTTAGAGACATGCAAAAGCATGCATCAAGCAGGACTTCACACAAAGAAAGCTCAAGGGTATAGTACAGCCAGGAAAGGTTCCACCAGAGGTTCTGCAGGAAAGGGCGCAAGAATCATCAGATGTGTGATATCCTCCTTATGTGGAATGATGTGGAATGGGTATATCATAGAAATCAGTGAAATTATGAATGGTCTGGAAAGAGCAAAAATGAAGTTTTTGTTCAGTGGTTCATAATAGAAGAGTGGAAAAAGAATCAGAAGGAATTATCAAGCAGAAGATTTAAAAGAAATGAAAAGCAGTAGGTTTTTTACCCACACGTAACTGCACTTTGGATTTCATTACCAAGAAAAGCTGTAGAGGCCAAAAGTGTAAATGGATTCAAAAAGCAACTAGGCAAATATATGGGAAATATTCCACAGGAAGTACAAAGAGCAGAGGTCCAGATGCAGCTTCCAATTCTTGAAAACTCTAAGCTGTATCATTCCATTCACGTTCTGTTTTAACTCTGTAAAAGTCTCCTGTTAATTACTGAGAGAGATGGAGTTTTGTTTCAACCCTTAAATTCTTACATACCGGGACTGCAGCAAGTGGTTTGACTATGTCATACTGGTTCCTGTAAGAAAATGCTTTTACTATCAGTAAGAACACTATTACAGCATTTAACAAGTGATGTCAGGATTCAGATGCCATTGTGTCAAACAAGAAATGAAGAAACCTCTTCTTAAACCACAGATCATAAACTTTTCTGTAGCAATGGGACATATTTTACTTAACCACGTTCAAATATGGCAGGGGCAGTTATCCAAAAAATTTAATCACAAATAATTTGTCACCCTGGCTTTGTAGTTTCACACTGGAAGTGTGAGAACAGAGCTGTAGGGATGAGAAAATAGCCAGCTTAGTTTCAACATCACAGGCATCTGAAATGGGAGTAACAAGTTGTACAAAAGCCGAGGACTCCAAATTAGGTGCTTGAATTTATTTCAGTTTTAATAAATCAAAGTTCTTGCTAGCAGCTCTGAGACAGAATTTTAAAAAGTGTGTTATTCCTTTCTCAACATAGACTCCCTCCCCTTCTGAAATAAGAATGCATAAATTACAAATGGAGGTCTTCTGGGGCAGCACTGACTGTTATACTGAGAGCACATTTTAACTAGACTTGTCAACAGGTTGAGATCAGCAATTTTTACAGGCATATCACTTCTCTTGCTATGAAGATGGCATAATAATTTCCTTCACAGTTGGCAAAGTATTTAGTATTTTTTTCCCTGAAATAAACTATACCTATTTGAAATGAAACCTTAGGTGTCCTTAATAATATGACCCTTAAATTGCAGTTCTTTTCTGGCTACAGAGGTAGTATGAAATGGAAGATGAATTCTACTACATGCCAGGAGATGAGTAGAGAGATGCTAATTTTCAGCTTTTCTCTTCTTGTAACAGTTGTGTATCAAGAAATATTACGTCTCCCCCTTCTGCAGCCAAGATTAGCATTCTTTTCAAAATCAGGCCAGATAACTTGCATAAACACCACATTAGTCCATTGCACCAGTGTGACTAAATACCAGATTATTCAGTCCAGAGGAAATATTACAAGCATGCTTTATGTCTGTATAGATATTTCGGATGTGGAAGAAGTACCAGTAGATGGTGCTCAAGAATATGTTGCATAAACAGCTATGCATTGATCAAGAATAGAGAGAGGATGTAATGGATAATGCCTTTCTGAAACGACCTTCCAACAGAGCAGTAGAGGCAAGTAACCTTAGCTATTCCAAAATGTAAAAGGTACTGTGTGACAGAGTAGGGGGGATCCTGCATGAACAATTTTGTGGTATGAGGTTTAAGCTGTAAAATTTACCCAACCTACTTTTACCACAGTGTCTAGATCAGAGCTTGTTGTTCAGACTCCCTTTATAAAAAATGGAGAAAAATAAACAGTACTAGCAAAGCCCTCACTTTTTTCTAAGGTGGACACTTCTTGGGTTTGTAGGCTCAATTGAGCTATGTTGTACGCAGCATAAGACCTATGTGCACAACAGTTCACACCAAATACTCGAGAAAGTTTCCACTGTCTTCCTTCCCCAGGAAGACCACAGGCACAGAGCTGGATTGTCCTGTACCTCATTAATTTTTGGCTACTGTGACACCTCTTATGTTTGATAGAGAGCCAGCATTAGTGTAATTCTGAAACCTCTATCGGAATAGAGAGATTGGAAAACATGCAACACAAAGATGCTTCAAGATCAAAGAAGCTCAAAGGACTTCGTGATCATCTT
>VYZW01062879.1:0-21981 GCA_013401315.1 Balaeniceps rex
CAGTACAGGGGAAGGATGACTGCCCTGGTCCTGCTGGACCTAGCGCTGGAGGTGCTCTGTCCTTGTAGGACATGTGGGCTCTCAGCTCCAGCACTGTCTGTTATTTGGCATCTCGGTAGTACCCAGCAAATTCTTGGGTCAGAGTCCAGGTACATAAAAACTAGCCACGACATGAGGGACAGCAGAATTTGTTAAAATTTATCTGACACAACTGTATTGCAAAGACAAACGTGGGTGCTCTGAAATAGTGTTTTGCAGGACCTTACTGATTTCATCAGCATTTTCAGCAAACTTTACACAGTGCTTTATTCCAAATGTGCTGAAACACCTGCGGGTGACACGAAGCAGGACTGGAGCTCTGGAAAAATACAGTATTTTGTCCCACTCGTAAAAAATTCTGAAAAAAATTCAGGGGAAATGATTTTACGATGGCTGTAGCATCCTGTTTGGACTTAAAGAAAACAGTTCCCTCCAGTTTTGAGCATGTCTTTTACATGACATTTTGAAAAGGCCAAAATACTTTATCATCAAAATTTAGACATGTCATTCGGGGTACGCAATTGCATGTGGGCAAGTCACCGTGGCTTCCTAATGTCTCCTGGAGTATGGGCTGGAGCTGTACTGGCTGTGGAGGGGGGATGCGTGTCCAACCCTGAAGCCCACTGATCCACTGGTGTCTGGCTGGGAGACGAGAGCGGTGGGGTCCATGGAGTCACCTACTCTGACGATACCTCAAGGAAAGTGCCTCGACTCAGGGGAAAGTCTGAGGATGTTTTTTCTTTTGGAGAAAAACTACTGACTGACATGAAGTCGGTAAAAACCTCGGTGTCACCGAGTCACCATCTTTACCAAAGAAAGCCTCAGCCAAAGCTTGTTACCCAGCTGAGATATAATAGGTGCGATAATACAGCTTTAAACCTTCAGTGTTACCAAAACCAGGCATTCCTATAAATCCTTCATCCAGAAATATTGGTCCCCTACCAGCTAACCAGGAATAGAAATGCTTCTCGCTGGAGGCTTGGTAAATATTCTGTCCCCCAGGGTGCAGATCCATTAGAGGATGGCTTTTTTCTCCCATTAGCGCCTCAAGGCCAGCAGGCTGACGAGTCCTCTTAAGTTCCTGCACCGTTAATACGATGCTTAAGCGAGATGGAGATTTGCAAGGGAACCTCTGGGAGGTGGGAGCCCGACTCTCGTGGGGTTTAGTCCTTACCTCCTGATGCCGGTCATCCGAAGGGCTTGTGTCAAAACACTTACGGCATCTGAAAATTAAAGAAATTAATGCGGTCTCTGCATGGGCTGGGGAGCGGATGGGAAAGCAGCTCTCTTCTCATGTCAGATGAAGCCTGTTTAGTCCCAAATCCTTGAAAGAGAAGAGGACACCCCTGGGTTGCAGTTGTGTTTTCTGCAACATCACTTTTCAGGACAGAGCTGCTCCTCCAATATAACTGTTTCCAGCCCATCAGCAACAAGCCTAAAAACATGTGATTAAAAGAAAAAAAAACAACCCTGGTGTTAAATTAGTATGGCCTACCTTATAATTAATTTAAGATTAATGGGAACAACTGAGTTAAGATTCTGTGACGATAATTAGCAAGCAAATTACAATAAAAGAGAAGGGAGCAACTAAAAGTAATTATAGTGTACATACATTAAGATCCCGCACTGCCTAGCAAAATAACACATGTGCATTGCGATAGCTACACCGCCTTCAACCTGCGTGTAAGAGCGCAAACAGCGGGGTATGAACAACCCAGAGGTTCCTCTAGCGTCGCTGCTGGAGTCGTATGGCTTGTGCATCTGATCTCGGTTACTATTTGTACTGTTAAATATAAACCTGAGTACGGTACACATACGTGGTACAAAGCTGAAGGGAAAAAAAAAAAAAGAATTTCATTAAAGCTGCAAAGTGAAATGCTTCGGAGATGAGGACTAGAAGATAGGCTTCGCACTCTTCATTCATCATTTCTACTCTTCGCCTCTCATGTGGGTTGTGATACCGTCTTTATTTTCATGATTTCACACTGCTTTCGGGAAGACTCCTGCCCGTACCAGGCAAGGATGGACAGAGCTCGTTTAAAGAGCGGATTTACTGCCTTGGCTCTGTCATCATGCTCAGTGTTGGTTCTCAGGCCTTATGTGCTTATTAGGGGGGAAAAAAAGACAGTTCTTGTTATCTCCTGAGTTTTTTCTACAGGTCTCACGGTGGTGGTGTCAAGCATTTCGCAAACATGAGGAAATACGGTGTAAAGAGATGACATCCTTATCCCTGTAGTGGATAATGGGAGATGAGAGGAGGAGGCAGGGAGCAGTTCAGAGCAATCTGAAGTCCTTAACTCCTGACTTTGGGACAGTTTTGTGTTATAGTGGGTGATGGATATTCACTCTCCCCTGTGTTTGTCACAGCCATCTGACTTCTGCAGTCCCTGTTCATATCCTTGCGCTGTCACAACTCTTTTCTGGTTAGATGTGAGGGCAGCACCCAACACCGAGAGGTCCGTGTCCTCCAGTAGGATCTTGAGCTGTTTCTACGACACAAACGAAATAATAACTTACAGACAGAGACTGAGCAATTAGTGAAGGTCCAAACCAGCTTGGAGGGCAGGGGAGGGTCAGTGTGATCAAACGGCTCATCCACTGGCTGGGGGTGAGGACACTCTGGTGCTGCTCCAGGCTCTGTATTTAGTTGGACTCACACTAGGGTCTTGGGCAAACCCCTTCACCTCTTTTGGCTCTTGCCAGTTGCGGAACAACCCACTCGGTGCTTTTCTCTTCATGCCAGATCTCAAAACAGCCCCACAAACCAGGGTGCTGGGTGCATCACCCCTGCATGGCCCCGTCCTGACTGTGGGACACCAGGGAAGGGCAGCAGCGCTCCCACCAGCCGTGCGGTGTGAGCGGTACTGAGTCACCTTCTCCCCCCGGCCCGCGGTGTCACAAGATGACGAAGCATCAAATTGGATTCAGATTTGCAAATTACAACTTTCGGTGCAGCTGAGCAGAACCGCGCCGCGTTGACAAATGCGTAAGTGGCTGATGTTACAGCACAGGTCATTTGTTAGGAAAGAAGGCTTCCCCCCCTTGGGGTTTTTATATATATATTTTGTTTCAGCATTTCAGATCTTTGATTCATCAACTCAGACCACTTGAGGTACAGACAACAGCGAGAGTCGTATTTTAACTAGGCAAACAGAGCTGGTTTAAGAGTGGCCTCTTTTGAGAGGTTAATATTATAAATGCATCTTAAATGCCTAATACATAATCAAATGACATAAAAATGGAAATGTTATGAGTATTGAAGCCCAGAGAACAAAAATCATTGCTCATTGCTTTTGCCACCAAAGAATTCAACTGTGAATACAAGCTGCAAACTTGCCTGGAGTCATATTCCTGGAAATATCATGACGGAGTGGAAGAAATGAACGGGCCATGCCTACTTTTTCCCCCGATTTAGAACCGCTGTTAAGCGCAGAGCGGAGCCTCCGGGTCTCGACTGCAGACCCCCACAGGCTTTTATAACCAAAGGTTGCAAGGGTTGTAAGGTTTCTCCTAGGTCCATGCTGCCACCTTCTTGCCAGGTCCTTGCAAGCAGCACCGCCAGCCCGTTCCCTGTCCGTAGGATGCCCTTCAATGCGGGAAAAGGGTTTGGCATCGATCAGGAGCAATGCAGGTCCCACCAAGGGGAAGGATATCTGCTTAGTGTATGCATAAGTGATGAACTGTCTAGAAGTGCGTGACGGAGGATGATAACCAGTAGGTGAATGCGTGATATAATGTACAAGGAGCTGATTACACCTATGCAGAGGAGAGCTGTAGCTTGGATAATTGAGTTTCAAGCTGATGGACAGCTGTTCCTGCTGTGTTGTCTTCTGATCAACGGCGAAGCACGGTTACGCCTGCCGCTTGCTCTCCTGCCCTAATAAAAACCGCGAGTGATGGATTGAGTGTTGACACAGGGCTCTCCGGCGCAGCAGTACCGCACTGCCGGCAGGGGTGAGCCTTCTTGCGACAAGTCTTTTGCCAGCTGAGCCTGTCTCAGAGGGGTTGTATGGTACCCAAAATGTCCGTGCACCACCTGCCAAGCATCATCTATGGCCATTAGCCAACAAAATGTTGGTCTTGGTCACCACCCTTGCCCTGCTGGCATGGCTTTGGAGACCTGTTTCAGGATACCTCCCTAAGCTGCCTGCTAATTTTTTGCTTGGCAGACCCAAACAAGTGGCTTTTTGTGGCCTGATTTACCAAAAAATGTAACATTTTGGTCATTCCTTGCAAGAGAATTAAACTTATGCCATCCTGTTCCAGAGACCTGTCACCATATACCACACATGAGCATTTCTGCTGGTGCTGGGCAGGCAGAATAAGCTGCTGGACCCTCAGGGCCCCTGGGCTGCCTGGCCTTGCACCCTGCAGAAGCACGTGGCTCTGCACACGTGTGTGCATGTGCATGTGCGTCTGCACACGCATGCAAATCTGCACCCCACATTCACGTCTAATCCTCAACCCCTACTGACGAGCAGAGTGGCTGCTCCCCAGTGCCTCACACGGCACCCCCGCTTCAGGCTAGTTAGGCATTGCCCATTGTAAAAATGTTTCTGGAACACAGGATTTTCCATAGTAAGAGAGATTTGGCAATGCAATACCAAGACCTGCCAAACTGAGGCTATTTGGATTAAGTTTTTTCACTAAAAATGTCATTCATCTAACTAAAGTGGCTTGTAGTGAAGGGCTGGAGCTGACAGCTCTCCCACCCCGAAGACAGCTGGTGCAGAGAGAAGAGAGGCAGCAGTGGAGCTCAGAGTTATTTCAATGCTCCCTTTGCCATTTTCAGAGTAGAAAGCTGCAGTCTGAAGTGCTTTTTAAAAAAAAAAAAAATTATTTAAATGATCCCAGTGACTGCTTGGGAAGGAAAAAAGGTTGAATTTCAAAATTGAAACCCAACGCGTCAATGTTATCAAAATGTAGTGTTGGATTGATGGGAGCTGAGTTCAGCTGCCTCCTTAGCTTGTTTCTGCGTTCAGTTTTATTACAAACAGTTCAGCTTGGGCAAACTTTAGCACCCAGGGAACATCACAGGTGCCTTTCTAAAAAAAGTCAGATGAAACTCCTGCTGACCCCCAGCTTAATCTGTCCCAAAGCACGAGAACTGATAACCCCTATCACCCCCTGTCCTACCAGATGTGCCCCAGTGCCGTCCTTTCCACAGCCATTTCTCCAGATGCCTCCAGCAGACACCTACCTTTGGCAAAGGCATCAGCCCAGGTGATTTATGGGCTCCACCTCCAGCATTTTGCTGCTGTCAAAGCCCACAGAAGGCGGCGCCTGCGCAGCTCCCGCGCAGCAGCACCCTTCAGCTCTCCTCTCATGCGTGCAGCAGGCTTTGAGAGATAACAAATAACTAGGAAGCAGCCTGAAGTTTTAAAGGAGACAAGTCAATCCTGACTTATTGTTATTATCTCCTAATAGTTTACACTGTATTATTCTATAATTACTCAGTGAATCATGCTGACAGTTTGCATGTTTGCTGTTTCTATGAGTTACTCCCGTGCCTGCCTCTGAAGGCATCATTACTCTTGCTTGCAGAGGTGCTGCCCCGATGGGTCGTGTTGTGCAGCCGTCCCACTGCCAGGCCACTCCGGGAGAGCATGGGGACACTATTATTTGCTTCGTTTTAGTAACAGTTTCTCATCTTTGTAAATAATTCCTTGCTAATTACAGTCCGACTGGCTGGTACTTATTGTACAACGCCATGAATAATAGAATGGGGAGTAAATCCTTATTTTAATAAGGCCAAGAAATATTTAATTCAACCACCGTGCACTAAATTAAACACGCCTTTACCAAAGCGGCTGAGAGACTGAGCTCCGTCTCCTGCAGAGATTGCCCTGTCACTATCTTTAGGCCACCGACGTTTTTATTGTGCCAATGCGGACTTTGCTGGTGCCACCTCCACGGCTTCGCTCTGCGAGTCCATCAAGTCCTGCAGTGACGGTGGCTGAAAGAAAGAGCTGTTTGTCTGAGCTACTCTAAAGCCCTGGTCACACTGATAAAACATGGGGTTCGTAGAGAAACTCCTCTTTCTGAGCCTCCCTCTCACTTATCTCAGCGGCATCTGGCTCACTTTGCACCCAAAATGGGTTTTGCCACGTAGGGCAGAGGCCAGCTATGGGCACACCATTGCAGGGCAGCTCTTAGCTTCGTGTTTTCATTGCAACTGCTATTTTTCTTGCTAGAGTTCCCTAGTTAGACTTTACCAAGTGCTAACAGACGCTGATCTACTACCCCCAGCTGGACCCCACGCGCTCCAGCTCCTGAGATGTGTGACGGCCTTGGGCACGCACGCAGAGGGCTGATATTCTGCCTGCATCCCCCTGGCTCCTGCTCTTCGCTGGGGCCTGGAGAAGCTGACAGCAAAGAAGAGGTTCAGAGACACGGGTGGCATCCGAGAGCCCAGCGTGCACAGCCTGGGCTCTGCCTCCTTTCCGCAGCCCTGTTTTTGCCCATCGCTGGTGTGCTGTAGCCCAGCATCACCGCCACCCAGTTTTCTTCATCAGCATTTTCTGGTTTGTTGTGACTTTTCCTATGTGCCAGGTGAGCATCCTTTTTTCACTGGGCTTAACCTTGCTATCTCGACAAAAGGCTTTGCTGCAGTTGCTAAACAGCTCAACCAGAATGACCCAGCAGCGCCCTGCTAATCGCACACGCTTCTAATTGCATCTACTCTGACGTAGCGCCGAGCTCCTGCTAGGCCGTGCTGCAGAGGAAGGCGGCTGCGGCACTTTGCTGCACGTAATGTGAACAATTTGGCCTCGGCATCCCCGAGCTTCTCCCCCCGATGTAATTGGGTTAGCAGCACACTCCCTGCCTTTTTGCAAAGGCATCAGTGGTCCATGCTCTGTCTTGGCCTGTCCCCACTGTCACAGCAGGACCAAGCCCAGGAACCTCAGCTTTCCCAGCTACAATTTCAACTCAGCTCCCACTTTGCCAACACCAGCAGAGCTGCAAACTGGTCCTGCTTGGGCCATGCCCAAAGCAAAAGCCATCTCTCACCGCTGGCTTTCCTTCAGTGCCCCACTGTCGAAAACTTGACCTCAGCGAATGCCAGCGCTGGTGCCACTGATGGCACGTAGACTTCTTCGTGATAAGGAGGCAGGTTAAAACTGCTCGTCACAAGAGGAGAGAAATGATGCTGTCTGTGGAAGTGACTCAGCAAAGTCAAATCCCATAGAAAACTCCCATCGGCTGGCATGCCTCTAAAATCAGGGCATTGGTGGGGGGGTTCAGTCTAGATCAGTCGAGCTGGCTGCTAATATCACAACCAGCTCCCAGCTGGACTCTTAAAATTAACTACTGGTTTTACCATCTATGGCTCATCCCCCTTTTCCAGGGAGTTCTGTCTGCTCCCAGGCAGGGCAGAGCATCCCGCCGAGCATTTCAGAGAGGTCTCACCTCTGCACCCCACTCCCCATTCGATCCCACTGCCAAGACCTGGTCGTATTTCTCTGCCAGCACCACCTTGTCGAATGTTATGCGACTCTGTGAGTCTGCAGCCAGTTTATTAGCTGAAAAATCAGTGTACGGTGTGAAGCAGCTCACTTTCAAGCAAGATGAAATATTCTGGAATTTGATCTTGCCGTTTTATTCCCGGTGACAGAGCGGTCTCTCTTCCCATTGTGGATCGGGAAATATCAATCTAGCCCATGCCAGTCCTGTTTCTCAGCAGGGGTTTCTCGTTGAAAGCAGCATGCATGCAAATGGAATACAGTTACATAAAAGTTTGCATTTCAGGAGACTTACATCTCTTTATTTAAAATGTTTGAACTAGAAAGTACTTGCGGAGTTAATGATTATTTATGACCACGCGTCACACCTTCTTGAAGTGCTGAGGGGCTCTAACCAAACACGGAGAAAACATCAGGCAAACAAGAAAAAGACAAAGAGTCCGAAAGCAAAGGAAATCTTTGATTTCGATCCATCTCATTTCCACCTGCAGCCTCCTGGGGCTAAGCAGCAAACTGCTCCTGAAAGCCACGACACCGATGGCACATGTCTATCGGTGCGAGCAGTGGCTTGGGGAGATGCCCCGCTCCCGGGGGCCCTGCCAAAGGGACTGATCCTGAACGCCAGCCCCACACGCCACCTCCGTCCCCGGAGCTGTTGGTTCTCCTCTGTGGATGGGCTGGGAAAAAGCGACAGGTTTCCCCCAACCGCTCCATATGGATGCTTGTGCAATGCAAGGCAAGGTGTAATTAAGAACTGCTCTCTTGAGCAATCAAGAAATCAGTGATCGAGAGCCCTTCCCGTGCACGGGTGTTGTGGTTTAACCCCAGCCAGCAACTAAGCACCACGCAGCCGCTCGCCCACCCTCGCCCCCGCAGCGGGATGGGGGAGAGAACCAGAAGGGCAAAAGTAAGAAAACTCGTGGGTTGAGATAAGAACAGTTTAATAATTGAAATAAAATATAAATAATTAAAAATAATTTAAAAATAATAGTAATAATAAAAATAATAATTAAAAAAAAATAAACTGGGGGGAGTTGGCCGGGGGGCAGCGATCACTGCTCGGGGACGGGCTGAGCATCGGTCAGCGGGTGGTGAGCAATTGCATTGTGCATCCCTTGTTTTGTATATTCTTTTATCATTATTATTATTATTATTAGTGTTTTCCCTTCCTCTGCTGTCCTATTAAACTGCCTTTATCTCAATCCACGAGTTTTCTCACTTTTACCCTTCCGATTCTCTCCCCCACCCCATGGGGGGGTGAGCGAGCGGCCGGGTGGTGCTGAGTTACCAACCGGGGTTAAACCACGACACTCCTCCACAGGAGTGATCTGGCAATCCTCCCAGCACCCCGCAGCTGAAAACACCAGGGTTAATTCTGAATTATTTAAACACCTGCCCCGCGGTTCACTGGGGTCGCCCCTTCGTGTTTCAGGGCTTTGGCTCTCTGGGAGAGCAGTCCCAGGTTGTACCCGCTGCAGGTGGGGAAATCACCATCTCTGCCCTGCTTCGCTCAGCCCACCCGCATTTGTCGGGGCTTTTGCAACGCTGCGTGGATTTCCCCAGCCCTCCAGCGCAATGGGAAGCAACGAGGAGTTCTCCAGAAACCGCATCTCCTTTTTGAAAGGTTACGCTTAAAGCTAAATCTTCACTGACCAACCTTTCTTCCGAGCGCTCTCCCCACCAGTTGAGCATGTGGAGAACGCTCCTGAATTCGGCACGTTTATCCGGCTTAGCAATAGGTAGATCTCAGCTTGTAATCAGGCCTGTATTGTTTTCTTACCAAACAGAGGAATTTGCTCAGACTGTCACCCTTAAGGCAACTACTGTTTGTAAGACAACTGAGGGATTATAATTATAAAAGCGAGCGCAGCGTGTGTACACAAACGGAACTCTCAGGAAGCGTGGATGAATCTGGGGCAGATATGCCGCTGCCTGGATATGGAAGCCCCGAGTTATTCTGGTAGCTGATTCAGTCCCTTTTAAGATGCACGAAGCTGTTACTCATGATAGTAGCTCGGGGCCATGTGCTCATCTGAATTTCACCACCAAGCTCGTGTGGGTGCATTAGGTTTACACCGGCAAGAAGAGAATCTGGTCCACATCTTGAGAAACCTATTGGAGATGAGACAATCCTGGGTCACACTGAGGCCACTTCCCATCGCTTTAGGCATGGATTACCTTTAAAGTCTCTTTTATCCTGCCGGGGAAGTCTAACGGGACCTGTGTGAGGAGATGCAGCCATTTTAGACTAGGCAGAGCACAGCATCCGCGTTTCATTTATGAGCTGCTGCATCCTGAAGGTTGAGTGGATGCAAACCCTCGAGGAGCCCAAGGACGGGCTCCCTGGCAGCGCTGCGGCCGCGATCCTGTCTGCCTCCGGCACCGATCCCGCTGGGAAGTTTGGGTGAGTGCAGCTTTTGCTCAGAATAGCAATTTCTGACTCCTCGCCGTGGTGTTCCCTAGGTTGCACAAGCTCTGTGCTCTGCCTGGTGCAGTTCAGAGCGGCATCGTTCCTCCAGCTCCTTAGTCCAGTAAATCCAGTAAAGCAGAAAGCTTTCACTGGGCTGTGGTGGGTGATTGCTCTGGGTGCTGGCTGAGTTATAAGCAGATAACAAGCAGCTGCTTCTTGGCATTTTTCAAAAAATTCATTATTTTATATCTTTATACAATATCAATTGAAAAGTACACAAATCTTTATAACGCTGAAACAGTGTGATTGATACTGGGTTATTCATAAACTCCCCATCCACAGCTGCGCCCATGAATCCCTTTTCCAGTGTAAAATGCAGGACAGTCGTTGCCGCAAGCGGTGCCGCGGGCACGTCAGGAGCCGTGCTCACCCTCTGCTCCTTCCCCAGAGGTGGCTGAGCCATGCAGGTTCCTCTGTGCTCTGCTGCAAGCTAAACAGCAGCCTCTGGCAACCGCCGTGGGTCTCGGTTTTAGAGGTGCAGAGAAGGACCTCACGCGTGTAATTTGCAGGGCAGAAAAACACCGGTTCGTTTTGGTTTAACCGAGTTGTCACTGAGCTGAAATCGATTTGCTTTCCAGCAGCCTAATGGGAAGCTGTTGGATTCAGGCATGTCCCACTCTGCAAAGTCTGGAGATTGTCAGGAGCACAACATCAGACTATGCGAGTAGCTGTATTAAATCTGATTGAGAGTCCGTCTTCTCCAATATCCTGTCTGTGATAAAAACATATACCTAGAGAAGAGGATAAGAACAAGGACAGTGTGTAACACATTTCCCCCAAAATACCCAATGTCTAGCAGCCGGTGGTCAGTCTAGCGAAGCCAGAGGTATCGCATTTGTGTTGTATTTGTATTAATAGCCCTCAACTGATTTTTCACCATGCATGATGTGGAACAGTACGCTCTTCTGCTCGTTTGGAACCCTATCTGCTAATTTTATTTGACATTTCTGGGTGCACTCCAGACTCTGGGTGCTCTCAGAAGGGATGCTAGTTTGTACAGGACAGAGAGGATGATGCCTCCCCTGATCCCAGCACTGGTGGTACTGGTATCCAAACCAACCTTTTGCTGAGCACCAAGAAGCGATAACACAACATCACAACAAACTTCCCTGGAGAAGCAAAGGTGGGGATTAAATGAGCAGGACTGACAGGCAGACTTGTAAGCCCCAGACTCGCAGCCAAGGTGGTGGCCAGTCTGGTGGCCAGTCTGGTGGCCAAGAAATGGATTGTACCCCAGCGCCGATTTGCTGCCCAAATCCAAGTCTCTGCACGAGAGCTTGTGGAGAACAACGCACTCTGTCCCAGGCTAAGCTTTCCAAGCGCAAGGTGCCGGTTTGCCCTTTAAGTTGGCTTTAAGATCAATATTTTGAATTCTTCCTTCTTTTTCTAAGGTCAGCATCAGGTGTTTCCAATTATCACAAAGAAGTGCCACATTACTTCATCCGGAAGAGCAGAAGAAAATAAATTGGAAATACTGATTATTTGTCTTGCGCAATTATTCTGGGAACAGCTCCCTGGGGACTTACTGCATAATGTGATGTCAACGAACGTGAGAAAAAAAACCCCTATTGTCATGAAAAACACCCACTGCGAGGAACAGACTCAAAGGTTTTTAGTGTCCACATAGAAATGTCTCATCTCAGTCCCTTTCTGTCCGTCTCGGAGATGTGATAAACCTCATGTGTCACTGTCTTCAGGGGCTAAATGGGGAATGTGGCAGCACGCTGCCCTCATATTTAGGAGTAGCTGGAAGGAAAAGGAACAGTCCTGCTTGTCCTCTATTTCATGGAAGGCTTGAGGAGGCTTTTTGGAGTGCGATATGCAAACTGGCAGGTTTCCAGCTGCCGATTCCCCCTTATTTCAAGACCCACGACTGCCATCACCTTTCATGGCACCAAGGAATTGATCCTGGCAAAGCAGGGAAAGAAGATGGGGACATGTTCTTTCCCCAGACTTTAAAGCCTGGTACATTGGCACAAGAGCAGTTGCTTCCTTGGAGCATCTTGTTTACAAGATTAATGGCAAAATTAAAATAACTCACGCGATGTTAAAACAGCTCATGTTCTTGCAGATATAAAGGAGAAAGTGGAGGGGACTGCTCAAAAGGAGGGAGCAGAGGAGATCAGAAAGTCTTTGGTAGGTACATTTCCAATCAACCTTTCTCAATTCTCCATGGAGGTTTTACACCTTCAGGGGTATTGTTTTAAAATATCAACTCGGTGACGAAAAAGCCTTGACAAGAAAAAAAAACATTGACGTGCCATCTCGGAGAATCATCCGGTCCATTAACCATTGCTCGGAGAAGCACCACAGCACCACGTGCGCCCGCCTCGCGCTCACCCAGCCACATCCAAGGACTTTAAGAGTGGGAGAGAGGAATTCTGAATATAAATGTACGCGATATTTATGGGGACTGCTATAGAGGAAAATAAAAAAGACCAGGAAATTTCACCTTTGTGCCTTATTATACACCTGGAGCAAAACCACTTCTCTTGGAGGGGTAAGAGAATCAGTTCAAACCTTCTCCAAAAGCACTGAGGACATTTTTGCAGGGAAACTAATTCTGACAACATCTTTCTTTGTGTCAGGGCAGAGTCAGTCCCTGTGTCCCTCCTGGAGGAACCTTCTTTCTGCTGCAGTTTCATTTCTCTGGGGCTTTTTCCATCTAAGAGCTTCCTTCATTTTGGCTTCCCATGGGATTATATTAAAAAAGAAAGCAGGTATTTTTAATTAAAAAAAAAGTCATCAGCCATCGGATGAGCCAAATGCTGAAGCCTACAGGGAAGCATTAATAAAAAAGTCCCGACTGGCTAGGATGGGAGAGGGGACAGCTTGCCAGGGGCTGGATCCTGGCCAGGAGAGAGGCCAGGCTTGATCTGAGTCAGGTCCCACTGTCCTTCCTGCTGTACCAGCCTCTGCCTGGAAACCTGCTGGTTATACAAGAGAGCTGGGCAGGGAAACTGAGGCACAGGACAAGGTGTCCAGCTTCACATCTCACAGCAGGCGTGACACCCCCAGAAGCCTTTCCATGTGCCCAGCGAAGGGTTGCAGCAGAGCCCTGTGAGCCCAGCGGGGTTTTGGGGGGGCTCTCCCGGCTCTCCCCCAGCGGCCACCCAGCCTTGAGCACACCCAGGCCTTGGTGAACCAGGGACGAGGGGCTCACATTCAGCTCACAGCTCCGCTGGCCATCCAACCGTTTGCCTAAGCTGCTCCTTCACGTGCCATCATCCTTGTTTTTAACCTCCGCCTTACAAACTCCCCCTTACAAACAAGCCCCAAGGCCAGATCCAGTAGGGATGGGAGCTGAAATTCCCCCAGGCATCCTCAAAAGCTCCTCAGGAACTGCAGAGGCGGCTTTGCGCAGCCCAGCAAGGGTCTGTGCGAGGCTGGGACAGCGTCCCCGAACAGACCCCACCGCAGGGACGACGGTGCTGCATCCCCGCGAGGTGCAAACCCCTCGTGCATCCCAGTCTGTGTTGATGCCGGTCGGCATAGTAACAACATGCTCAGGGAATACTGGCTGGATGCAAATTGCAGACACTTCCCTGAGTGTGACAGCTCAGCCCCTTGTCTCTTCCATGTACTGCACCGGTGGCATTTAGAGGCTATTAAGGGTGCGGGGCCAAATCCTGTTTCCCATTCCCGTTCCTGGGAAAACGTGCTGAGCCTTCCCTGAAGTTCATAGAGAGGGACCCAAACTTTCTCTGCTGACAGCGAGAGCAGAATCCAGCCCTAAGTGTTCAAAGTTTCCCAGTGTTGATTTTGTTGTTTTTTTTTTTTTTTTTTAAAAAATCAATGTCATTTAAAAATTACATAACTGCAAAAAGCATCAGAAAAACTTAGGGATGGTGCTTCTATTTTATCAAACCTTTTCTCCATTAGTCTTCCCACACAACTGCTGTCACCCATTAGCCTGCCAAAGAAATGTTAGATGGATCCTTTCTGTTCGGCAGCTCAGCAGGTAGCGCTTACCTGCCCCGTCAGCCGGCCCCGCCCGCGTCCTGCCCAGCATCCCTGCGGACACGCTTTGCCCGTGCCAAGGACAGCGGGAATATTAGCGGGGACGGTCTCTGAACACTGACCCAGCGTCCTCTAGGCCTGGCCAAATCGCAGCAAGAAGGTAAAAGCCCCCAAACTCTCCTTCTGCAGCAGCTGCTGGTGTTGGGAGAGTTTCGGTGACCTGGGATTTCCACGGCTGGGAATCGCCTCAATGAACCCGTGCTGAAATACCCGGCAATATTCCCTTTGAATTTGAAAGGAATTGGAGCAACTTTGGGGCTGTCAAAATTTTTCCTTTGAAATAATTTTTGATGGGAATTCAGGGCTTTTTTGATGGAGAGGGGGCGGCTTTTTCCTTGTGCAGAAAGGGCTTGTTTCCCTTGGAAAATATCACCGAAAATCCCCCGAGATCTGCAAACAGCCGCTGTCGCCCTGGGAGCCTCCACGCGCCTTCACTCTGCCGCGCCGCAGGGCGAACACGCCAGGAACAGAGTTAGGTCGAAGCTGAATCTGCTGGAGACTTGCCCTCGTATGCTTCCAGCCGCATCCCTCGGGTACACCGGCAATTTTTATAATAATTGCATTTATTGATTTCTTCCAATGTGACCTCTGCGCTCAGCTAGAGCCCACGGGTCTGCGAGCAAGCATGAGGGCGTGCACGCGGATGTGAGACGTAGCCCTCCCAAACACCAACCCATCTATCCCCAGGTGACCATTCATGCTGTGGACCTCTGATGCCTGCTCTCCATGCAGAGCCAATTGCTCACAAAGAAAGAAAAAAAAAACCCTAAACTAGAATTTTTGCAGCAGCAAATTATTGTGCAATTCTTTGTGCTACAAATCATGCCCAGTAGCAAATAGATTTGGGGATGGGAAGGTTTCATTGGCAGCTTTTGGGTCAGATCCTGGCTGTGGGGACTGCTCCAAGGCTGCTTAATCCTTCGAACTCCAGCCAAAGCCTCTGTGGGGAGACCCCAAACTGGCCTGGGGAGTCCCCAAACTGGCCCGGGGAGTCAAATATTTGCTTTCCAGCAGACGACCCTCATGCAGCAAATAAAGCAGCCTCCAAACGTTGCTCCAGCGCTGTGGGATGAAAGTCTGATGTGGCTTCATGCAAGAGGTGACTGTCCCCTTTCATCCCGACCGAGCTGTGCTCATATGTCAGTATTTGAAGCATGACTTTTCCTGCTTCCCTCCCTGCTGCTATAAAGAACGGGACTGTGGCAGCTTCTTTGCCTTCGCTTATATTTGAAATAATAGCAACAGGTTTAAGAGGAGAAAGGGCTATTTCCCACCTGGTTCCCAAAAGAGTCTTCAAATACCTAGGAAAGACAAAGAATAAATATTAACTTAAGAAATTGCTCCCATAACTTGATTTAGAAGCAAAACTCCCTGGGAAAGATATAATTTTCAGTCCCCTTCAGCATCTAAACACAGAGCAGCTTTTGTCTGTATTTGCTAGGTCCAGTAAATTTAACCTGAGAAAAAAGGGTTCAGCAGAGGCAGGAAGGGTGGAATTAAGACAGCAGGCGAATTTTCTCTCCAGACAGAGGAGGTGACGTGAAATATTCAGCAGGACTCCTCCTGACCCTGGCGTCACCGCAGGGGCTGGTGTGCTGGTGCCACGCTCAGCCCCAAATGTCCACCAGGAAGCTCCAGGTTCCCATTTTCCAGGTGTTATTGCTCCTTGGGATGTGACATTTGAGGCCAGGTGAGGTCCAGAAGAGCCCAAGACCCATTTTCATGCTCCAGGCTTATGCCCACATAGTATCCAGAATTATCCTCCCAAGACAGGGGAGCCGGGATCTCCCTCCCACACTCCCCACTATTGCATCCCACTACCACATATGAAGGTGTAGGTGACGTCTAATCTCCATATGGACCAGCTCACGGCCACACAGCCCAGGACCAAAGCACTCAATTACACAGATTTTAATAGTGAAGCGAGCTTAGAGGGTTTTTTTCTTTCCCTAGATTCTTTTTTAATTAAGCCAGAACGTCTCCTGTGGCGGTGTACACAAAGTGGTAAAAAGCTTTGGAGCGTGATTAAACACCCAAGTGAAGCAGCAACAACATCGCTCCTGCTCCCGCGCCGCACAGCCCATCAGAAATAAAGACGTGAGCTAAAATAGCAGGAGCTCACCCAGCAAAATGCCAGGCGACTCCCAGCAAACTTCAGCCCTTCATATACGGGGCAGCAGGGGGGAGAAAAATAAATGACAACACAAAAAAACGGCTGCAGCACCGCTCTGTGAAGAGCTGCCCCAAGGCTCTGAAGTTCAGAGACGCAGGCTCTCTCTCCAAAAGGGAGATAATACTCAGTTTTCTTTTTTGTCCTCCTGAAGATGGAATAATTCCTCCAGCCTCTGGCCCTGTCTCACGCATCCTCCCCTTTCCTGCAGTCTTGCAGGGCTCCTTTTTAAAGGTGTTGCTTTCTCTTTTCTCGTATCTGTGCTTCGTGTTGGGCTGGATGGATCCAGGATAACTCCAGCAGGGCCTGTTAACATGGGAGAAGTACACGAAAAGCTCGGGTATTGGGTCCCAGCCTCCTTTCCTGGCTGTCTCTCTCCATTTTCTTAGAGGCCCCAGAGAGAGAAGCAGTGATTTGCTCCAGCTCGCAGGGTGCTGCCTGACCCTCTCCCACCCAGCACGACCGTGCGATGTTTCACCATGGCTGAGCTAATACCTTGCAGTTGGCCAAGTGTTGGGGCTACCCAGCGATGGAGGGGAGGCTCTTGGCCAGCCCTGACAGCTCTGGCCAGCAGGATGGTGGCCACAGGGCCACCAAAATGCATGGAGAGCACTGCAGCAGGAGGTGGGTTGTGACCACGGTACCGGTAGGTACAAGATGCCCCATGCTTGATGACAGATTTATTGAGTGCAACAGAGAAGGAGCTTACTGATATTAAGAGGCTGTGAGAACTTTGCTCTTTAATTTGCTCATAGGAATTCGTGTTAATATCAGTTCTTAAGAAATACGGAGGTATTTTCATTTGTTTCACTCCCTCTCCTCTTCAGTGGTGAAATGGAAAACAGGAAGAAAAAAAAAAGGAGATAATTGGGAGGATGCCAGCTGAGAACTTTAAAATAGATAAAAATCATTCCTCTTTTCTACCTGCAGAAGAAAAAAAAATATATATACACAGGCATATATATATGTATATATATTAGCATTTTATTCCTTTAAGGAAAGTTAGTGAGTAATGGTTATGTCAGCAAATGCCAATTTAACTAGACTCTGCTAATTAGAGGAGACGGGCCAGCCCTGTCGCGTGTGGCATTGCACAGGACCTTTGCAAATCTACGGTTGTTTTTAAAATGTATTTTAAGCGCAGGGACCAGCCCTTTCCAGCCACGTGTCTCAGTGTCCCCTCCAAAAAACTAGGATGAAGGAGGAGTAAATCCTTTCGGATGTGCGGGGATGGGGGACGCCCTGCATGTGCATCCCAGCTGATGTAAAGGCAAATGTGAGAGCTCTACAGGGCAGTCGCAGCCGCATCCCCGACCCCAGCTGAGACACGGCTCCTCCTAAAGTCTTTCTAATTAATCCTTAGCAGCCTCCTGCATAACCCTAGAAAACCCCACTTTTATTTGCTTTTCACACACTGCAATTCCCAGCATAATCCCCAGAAGAGCAGCAGCATCTTTACTCACTTGGGCATTTGTTTGATCTCTCTCAGGTTGGATTTTTTTTCTATACACACACGAGGCACGGAAAATGAGATATCAAAAGTTTCCCTATTTCTGGATCTGAAAGCAGAGTTGTAAAATGCAAACCGTTTTACTACTCTACTGATGCCAGAATGCATGCAGCAGATTAAGAAATAGGCTACTGACATACTATTTATGTGCCTTCAATATTTTATTATGGATCAAGTATTTCACCTCCCTACATTAAAAACACACAGCCCCAAAACACGGCAGACCCAGAAAAATCCCTATAATAGATGTAGTGCAGGGCTGTACCTGGGAGGGTTCTGCTCTGAGAATCCTCAATTAATTTGGAGAATTTCACAGCTGGAAGCTCAATAATTTACTTTCAAGGAAAATAAAACAAAACCAAAGAAACCAACTCCCCTTTGGAATAAAGGCGTTGTTTATGGGGTGGCGGCACCCTGCAGGTTCCCCAGAGCTGCGCTGGTCTCAGATCGCACTGGGTCAGGTTTGTCGCGTGCTATGGGATTTGAGGCAGCAGTAATAGAATTAAGGCTGAGATGGTAGCTTCCATGGAAACCCCTATTTCCAAGTTATTTTATGACTTTCTCATAACATGGTGTCTTCAGCAGGAATTGGTTTTGCAGCAGTTAGGCAAAGCAGAGAATTATTCTGGAAAGACTGGTCTTTGCAGAACGCAACAGAGGAGCACGTTCGTTTTTCCGTAAGCTACACCAACCTGCTGGGCTGCAACGTTAGAGCTGCCCCACCGGGGCGGCTCGTTGTGTATCCGTGCCCGAATCGTATCCCAGCAAAGCCGGCAGCTCTGCAGGCTGCCCTGCCAGCCAGCGGCGCCCAGCCGTGCTCAGCCTTTGCTTTCTGCACCAGCGTCTCCAGGATGGTCCCTTCCCTGACCAACGGTGACTTCAACCTCCTGCCTGGGGACAACCGGCCTTGAAAGGCTGGTATCTGCCCCCCGTTCTCCTTGGCTTGAGCTCCTGAGAGCTAAAATCAAGCCCTTCATTTTACAGGGGCTTTGACAGCACAAAACCCAACGCTGCAAGGTGCTGATCAGAGTCCTGCGCCCTTTGATCCCATCCCTGTGATCTCACCTCCTGCTTTTAGGGACTAAAACCCGCTGTAAACCAGATGATATTGCAACTTTTGTGATGCTGATCCACGTCCTGGGTACAGTCACGCTGTTACTACCAACCCGTAACTCGTGGTGGTGCCGAACCTGGGGTAAATCTGCTGCCCACTCACCCACCAGGAATTACTCTGCAGAACTGAGCAACGGAATAAAGCCCATAGATCCCCTGGGATGCACTAACTCCCGTTCCCAGGGGTGGAGCAGCGCCGCAGCCTGGCGAGCCAAGCTCGGAAACCTCGCAAACTCTTTCACCAAATTCAGATTTACGGACCTGAGCTTTTAACACAGCATCTCGCTCTCCCGGGGGGTTGCGGGGCTCTGGCAAACGGGGGGTTTGTGGGTTTTTCGGCTTGCCAGTCACACCGTGAGTCCGGAGGGAAAAGCGTTTGGGGTTGAGCTTTCACTCCTTTTGCTCCCGTATGGGATGAATTAAATAATAATAATAATAAAAGGGTCCAGCTGGAACAAAGTATTATGATTTACTTTCCAGGGGGTTAAAAGCTTTTATTTAATCCTTTTTGTCTTTAACCTGAGTCAATGTTTGAAGTGAAAATGAAGTTTCAAAAGAAGGCAATGCTTTTGGTTTAGAAAAACTTCCGAATATTTGTCTTTCCTATACCTTTTGGGAGCATGCAGGTTACGTCTTGGGGGGGAGAATGGCAGGATTCACCCGAAATGATCCACGGAATTTCTCCCGTGTATTTTTCTTTCCATCCAAACTCTGTTCTCCAACAGAAGGAGCAAACTCACCCACCCCAAGGGATAATTTCAAAAGTGACTTGTTGACTAATAAGCAATATTTGTTGATTCCAGCTCTATTATTCCTTCCATGCATTAAGCCCAATAAGCTTTTAAGCTGCTCGGCTGCAAAAAGAATTAAGCAGGACTCTGATTAGGCAAGAGCACAGGGTGAGTGGGTGACGGGAGCTGCTTTGTCAAATAACTTGAAAAATGGAAATGGGTTTACAAAGGGTGGGTGGCGCGGCAGGGCGAGACGTCACACCAGCTGGTGCAGGCTTTGAATTTTATGGCCAGGTTTCGTCTGGTTTGTCTTCAGAAAGTTTTCATGAGGAAGCTTTTGAATTTCAGCTCAGGATGAAGTTGGTCCTATTTACCATCACCTTTTTTTTTCTTTTAAATAAAAGTTACTTCCCGGTGATAAATCAGGCTGGAGATTTGAGCAGATAATTTGTAGTGGGTGCATTTAAAGGAAAAAAAGCAGCTTTCCAGGTGAACTTTCGTTTACGGTCCCCTTTTGCCAAGCTACCCCCACCCAAAAACCATGTGAAAAACCCTTTAGAGAAGGGGAAGAGGCTGAAAATAAGCAAATGGACAAAGTCCAGGGCCGCGCTGTGTTTCTCCAGCCAGGCACAACCCATAGCCCAGGCACTGCCAGAGAACCTGGCACCATCCAGGACTGTCTCTGCTGCAAGGTAGCGATGAGGTTTGTGGAGGAGGGAATACCTGAGGATGTTTATAGTCAGGCACCTTTGATTTCCTCGGGTTTGTGTCAATATATCATGGGTATAACAATCTCAGACCGCCTCGTGGCGAAGCGGTTTGGATGTTTATTACCCTGTGAGTGAGCCAAGGGGAAAAATTCCCACTGATTGCAACAGGCAGCAGGAAAAAAAGCTGAGATCTGCTTTGAAACCAGGCTGAGAGGCTCAATGGGAGCTGCTAGATATCACGTTATAACGAATATAGTAACTTCTGGCCTTTTCCCATTTGGTTTAAGAAAGGTCATGGCCATCTTTCTGGGTTTGAAAAGGATTTGACGCTTATGAGCAGTGCTAAAAAATGGCAAAACTCCTGCAGAGTGTGCACACAAGTACGCTGTGAGCAGGGGCACTGCAAATCATCAAAGTTATTTGAGGGACTAAAGCCAAACCCACCTTGATGTGTTTGTGCGAATCACTGCTGCCACCAGCTCTGGCACGGGGAACGGGGGCACAAGCTCGGGGCCCCTCAAACACGTTTTTACCTGTGGCCAGGGCCAGGAGTGGGATTTTGGGGTTTGCTGGGGTTTGCTGCACGTTTGCAGCTTTGCCACAGTAAAAGAGAAACTCTCGCAAAGAGGCTGGAGATAACCAGGCTGTAACGGCTCCATCTATTGGGTAAAAATACACGATGGATAAAAATGCACATGGAAAATGAATTCAGAGGGAAAAAAAAAACCATCAGAGGGGATTCAAAGCAGTTATCGCCACTTACGGCTTAATTGGACACAATTATAGGAATGCTTCTTGATACTATTCGAAATCAAAATGCAGGTAACAGCGAGCTGCTTCTCAGATACCCAAGCTAAGCAAACCCGATGAGATGCCAATATATATCGCAAGTTATTGCTGTCTTGTCAAAGGGTTGGGGAAAAGAGGCTTTTTGTATGTGTCCGATGTGGGGCAAAATGAGCCCTCCGTCCCCCGAAAAGCTCTCGGGGGTTCGGCACGACACAGGCAAATGGGTAGCCAGGGTCAGGGATGGGGGGATGCTTCGGGGAATGTGTTTTTCCGTGCTTCCACTCTCGTCTTTCATGGAAGCGGAGGACCGTAGAGCAGCTTTGCTACGGAAAGCAAAAAAGCAAACCCGTCCCCCCCAAACAATCACCCACTTTCCCCTGAAAACAAACAGCAGGCTGCAAACCGTGCCTGTATTTCTAGAGGCTTTGCTTGTGTCTGTGATACCATGTTTTCCCCCGGGGATGCTGAAAAGCAGACAAACAAACTCCGGCTGGAGGAGGGAGGGAGAGCGGGCTCCCCAAAGCCCGGCCAAGGCCGGCGGCAGCGGCGGTCCCGGGAGCTGCGAGCGGCGCCGCGCTCCCCCCGCTCTGCCGGGGGATAAATAGCGGGGAGGAGGGGGGCAGCCCGGCGGAGCCACGGCGCGATCGGGGCCGAGCATCCCTCTCTTCCTCCGCCTCCCGAGCGCGGCGGGGCTCGCCGCCGCAGCCGGGACTTGCGCCTCGGGAAAGCTTCGCCCCGCTTCTCCTCCTCCGCGCCCGCGGCGCGCCCGGCGGAGGGCTTTCCCCAGGGGAACGGAGGGCAGCGGCACCCCGGCGGGGGCACCATGAGAGCCGCCCGGGGCTGGCGGAGCGCGGGTCGGGGCTAGGCGGCCGCTCGGGGGGGTCCCGCAGCGCTAGCGGCGCCGGGGCGGGGAGGGGGGGGTCCCGGAGCGACCGCCGGAGCTCGGAAGGCGGTTGGCGTCGGAGC
>VYZW01062881.1:0-76297 GCA_013401315.1 Balaeniceps rex
ATGAGAACAATGGCTAGCGATTGTGAGACTTCTGCCAGCAGCTTATAGAATGCTTTGTCTACCTCTTCATCCTGGTTGCGTGGTCTATAACGGACTCCCAGCAGGATATCTGCCTTGTTGGCCTTTCCCCCTCATCCTTACCCATAAGCACTTAACCTTATCATCACAATCACTGAGCTCTACACAGTCAAAACACTCCCTAACATACAGAGCCACCCCACCGCCTCTCTTTCCTTGCCTATCCCTTCTGAAGAGCTTATAGCCATCCATTACAGCACTCGAGTCATGAGAGTCATCCCACCATGTTTCTGTGACAGCAACTAAGTCATAGCTATCCTGCTGCACAACGGCTTCCAGCTCAATGGCAGCTTCTGGTTTGAGGAATAAGTCCTGGAGCATCTGTCTAAACAGTGTAGCAGAGGCAAGGGTCCTAGCTGGTTTAAGATGGTGCTCAGCAAGATTATGGAAAGGGGTGTATGACAGGCTAGAGGAATGCGTAGAAAGGGTGAATTAACTTCTGGTAGTAGCCAATATTTAGCTTTTGCCAAGGGAAGGAAGTGTTTGCTGCTCAAGTCAGCAGCAACTTCAGTAACTTCTTGGTCCCCCTGCCTTGCTTTGGAGGTATACAGGCCATTTTCCAGGATCACAGTTCCTGCTCTTTCCCAGCAGCACACTATAAGCATTGCTTCTCCTCTCAGTGTTGCTCCTGCTATTTGCTCGTGGGGTCTGGGCAAGGGTTTTTTTTTGTTTATAGTGACTGAAAAGCTCTCCTCTGAGCTCATCCAGACCAGCAGGCTCCAGGCTGAGGCAGGGCGTCTCTGGCCATATGAACTCACAGTGAAGTCGGTGTGAAGGAACAAGATTTAGGATTTCAAAAAAGGCCTTTTTGCTTGTGTGCAATTGTCTTTGAAGGGATGCACCTGAAGTTTGTTTTTCCTCTTTTTTTTTTTCCCCCCCCTCTTCACTAAAAAGTTTACAATGGATGATGAACAAATTAAGTTCAAATCTCCCTCCCGCACTCCTTCCCCACCTCCCCAAAGGTGAAACTTGGGACAGATTTCAGTCTCAGCTGGTGGTGGTGGCATTGTTGCTGTGATTCCTCAGTCTCTCACCTCGCTAAATTATTTTTACCTTTTTTTTTTAAAAAAAAAAAGTTTAATGTGGGGCCCGGTGCCAAAATCCTTTAGCATCGTGGGAAGGTGTTATCATCTCCTAACAAACTACTCCTCGCTGCTTCCAGGGAAGACTTATGCTGTGGGCTCCGTATTTTAGGAGGCTGGAGCAATTAGCTGAAGTTGTATCATTTAAAGATGTTACAGACTATCCCCAAGAAGCCACTGCCTGTTAGTGAGTAGTTTTGGAAAATAATTAGTAAAGCTTTTCTCTGTGTATTTGTATATTCTGGGGTCTGTGTAAATCCAGCTAATGTTCGTACTGCCCCAAATATGATTTACAGCTGAGGGTCTCTAGAGAACCCAGTGATGGGTTGAGGTAGGGAGCCAAACTTTTCGCATAAGTTTATTAATGTGGAATGAAAACGCACAATAAATGAGTGTTGTTTGGTGAGACCACCTAGCTAGGTGTTGTATTTAGGGGTGTCATAGGTGGAAAAAACCAGCTTGAATGCCAATAGGTGGTGGATAATTGGGTGTGCACGCACATGAGTGTCCAAAACTGAACTTTCGACCTCCCAAGTGGAAGTGGCTGCTTGTGAACTACAACTGGTACGGGGGCCAGTTGTAAATTTTACTACTACCTGGACTAAACCAAAGTGGCATATCCCAAATTCTCCAGTGAACAAGGGGTCGTGAGACATGAGCAATGCTGAGGAGCCTGCTTGTGCCTCTTCCTTTTGCACACCAATGGTTTGGACTGGGAGAACCAAGGCCTGGCAGATCCAAGAGGAGAAGCTGGTGCCAAAAAGAAGGGCTTAAAAAAAACCCCCAAACCAAAACCCAGACCAATGGTCTGGGAAGAAGATGATTAAGATCTTGGCTGGAAGAAAGATCCTGGAAGTGAGGGCTCTGCATGGTGACACCTGCCAGGAGATGGTGAGGGCCCTCGGGCAATCCCACCATTGGCTTATTAATAAGCAGCTTTATGTCCCAAAGGAAGACAAAACCAAAACCATTTGACACATACAGGTGAGAGAACAGAATAATTTTACATACTGTCACTGGTGGAAAAGAGTCTGGGTTTTTCATTTTTTTAAAACTTTTATTTATTTTTTTAGAAAAGGAATAAACTCTGCATGGTAGAGTGTACGGTATATAATTTCAAAACAGAACAAGTGATATGGAATGGATTATTTTCCCAAACTATTTAAAGTGGAACCTAAAATAATTTGTAAATCAACACTCATTACCATGTAAGACAAAGGCAAACAATCAACATGTTTTTTGTTTGGTACAGATTTCCTCTACCACTTCAGCCTGAATTTTCCCAGGGTTGGGGAGAAAAGGGGGGCAAATCCTGCCCGTTGTCCTAACCATAATTGTACTGACCAAGCTTTGTGCTCTGAGATCTAGCATCATATGGCTTTATATACGTTCCTAAGTGAACAGTGCAACATCATCACCATCTTAAGTGTTTATTCCACATTCAAACTGTAACTGAACATCACTCCGAAACCCTTTCCCGCCCCCAAAACAACGACGAGAACAACAACAAAAAGCAGAAAGTCTCCAGCAATCAGATTTCATCCCAGAAATCTGTGTAAACTGTAGATCAGGGTTGGGTAGCAGCACAGAAGACAAAAGATGTGACAGCGTGATTCAATAGCGTCTCTAAAGACTACTGTAAGACTGTCATTCTTTAGTCTGCATCTTGCAATCACAATTTGCTTTTTCCCTGCAATACTATAAAGCAATGTGAAAAAAAATCAGACTCAAAACCAAAAGGTAGAAGCCTTTACGGAAAGGTAAAGCTTCTGCTTAGCCTTGAGCGGTCGCTATTAGAAACAGATCTCTGCCATCAGAAGCAAATCTTGAACGTATATACACAATTTCGGTGGGAAGGGATGCAGCCAAGGATGGAAGCCCTCCTGGCAAACCCACAGACCATTTTGGCTTGTAGGTCAACACGACACTGCTGTTTTAGGTTGAATAAACCTGCAGGGCAGCCGTAGGCGTTAGGTGTGCTCCAGGCTCTTGGCTCCTCTGTTCCTTGGCTGCGTGGGGGCCAGGAGGAGGAGGAGGAGGGAGCAGGAGCGCCGGCGAGGGCCCCCCTCCCCTCGTCCGCAGCCAGCCAAGTGATGCGTGGGTTGCAGTGGCATGGGGTGTTGCACCGGGGAGGCTAAGTGCACGCTTTTCTCTTTACACCCTCCTCCCCAATCCTGTTGGAATGTATCTAATCAGTAATTAGATAAGTATTAATAATAACTGTAAGCTAGCATAGTCACCCTCCCCCTTAAAATGGAGGGAGAGTGACAGCATCAAACAAATTCCCGTTCGTCCTGATGTGTAACCTTTCCAGACTCTATAGAGCAATCATACGCAGGCGTTTTTCATACTAGAATTTAAAGGAGTCAAAGCTGGTAAAGAAACTGGATGTTTCCTGGCCTAACTGAAGGAAATAATAAAACTGATTAAAGTAAGAGCGAAAGAAAGTAAGCATTAGTGTGTTTACATCCTCTGGCATGTCCCACTTCCTTACGTTCTGCTCACAAGCCCCTTCCATACTCTGAGCAAGCACTCCCAAACTTAGAGAGGTAAGGCTTCAGCTAAAATCTCACACTTGGGATTTTGATTTTTTTTTTTTAATAAATACCATAACTGTAAGTATTTGACTTTACCAGATCCGTGTGGGGCATGTTGAGGGCCAGGCTTGTTAAGTGAACCAGCACAGGAGAAGATTGGACAGGGGTGTAATCTCACAGGATAACAACAACTGAACGATGTCCGTAAGCATGGTGCTAGCTTAGTGTGTATGTAGCATCGGGGAGCTTGGATGAAACCCTCCAGCTTTCTGGGTGTCCAGTCAGAACCAGGGAAGCTGCAAGAAGTTTTACTGTAAAACTCCAGTACTGAAATGTCTAAAGGAACTGGACCTTTATCTTCAGTGGGCACTGATTTTAGGTTTTGCACAGTCAATTCTAGTTAAAAACCAAAAACTTTTAATGATAGCTGATGCCCCTGCTGTTGGAGCCTTAAGACACCTGTTATACTGCTGAGCCCTACTCTTTTTTTTTTTTTTAATAAAACACTGTTTTAAGATACAGCACAATAAATGTGCTTATTACGCACTCTAACATAGAGCACAGAAATACAACACTACAGAGTGCAAGTCTAACCATCTCCACAGTGGGAAAAGTGCGAAGGTTAAAAATATGCATGTGGCTTAACACAAGATACTTTTAAAAAACATGACATGGAAATCTCATACTAATGCTTTCACCTTTATCACAAACATGACTGAAAACTCAAGGTCAGTTGCTGATCCTTCTCGTAGTAGTAGTAGTAGTAGTAGTGTAATCCTTTCAAAGGTACAATGTTGGAAAGATCAGAGAATAAAAAAACCAAGCGTCCAAAAATGATCCCATTTACCACTTTTCCAGTAGTTATGTCTTTCAAGAAGTAAACACGTAAGGTCACCTTGATCTTCGCCATCGGTAACTGATATACTCGGAAAAGCTAAGCCAACCACCTGGACTGAGATCAGTTCGGTGTCGCACACGCACACACACACGGATACACACACAAACACCCCACAGGAAAAAGTGCACTTTCAATTGCTGATACAAAAATAGATTGGCACATTCTTTTTGACACAGTGAAGATATCCTCTTTAAAAGCTTTTTCACGTTAAGAAGTCCTCTTGGAAGTTGCAGCAGGTCTGTAGAAAAAGCGCTATGAGAATGCACTCACGTGGGCTTCCAGGGTTTGTGTGATGGAGAGAGGGGTGGTCATGGAGGCTGCCCTTCAAATTTTTGCCTACTTTTATAGCTGTAGTCCCCACAGGTAGGGTCAGTCACCACCCAGTTTCAGCACGTTAACCATTTACCAACAGCTCAGTCTTCACCTGCTTTGAGAAAGTAATGATACGTAAATTTGTCAAAGCTGAGAGTCTTATGTTGATGCGGTGTTTCCTATATGTTGCCGGAAAAACTGTTTTGGGGAGAGAGAGAGTGAAGTATTAGGAGTCTGATTTTGCATTTCCAGTAGTAACTGCGGCTCAGGAGAGCCAAGTGGGAACAGTCAGGAGCCCCTTCCCCGCAGGGCAGCCAGCGCTAGGAGTTCTGCACCAAGCGTCTGTAGTGCGGCATCACTTCGTGCTCGGGAAGGTGGAGAGCAAACTCCAAGGCCACCAGCACCGGGAACTCGAAGGCGATCAGCTCTCGTCTGTTCAGCCGGAACTTCTCTTCCAGTTTCTGCAACGACAGCCAAGGAAAAAAAAAAAATAAAAAAAGGTCTTTGTGAACGAGGATTTGACTTTCTAGTGCTTTCTTACAGATGACATTATCCAAAACATGCGTGCTACTGTCATTAAACCTCTGCCCTGCTGGACTTGCATGGCTCTAGGCTTAGAAAATGAGAACAGGATGAACTGGACGTACTGATTCCTTACTGTGAAGGTGAACTTACAAAACTCAGCCAGCCGTGCTATTTCTGACATGTTTGTCATTTCACTCATTCCATCTCCAGCAGATACGTCTTCTAACGATCATAGTGATTACCACTGCAGGAAGAAGAAACTCCTGGCTTCATGCAAACATCGAAATCAGTTGTGTAATGGAAGACATGCATCTCGTAACTGCCCACAAACTTCCTGCGCTGCTTGAAATCACTAGTTTTCTTTTCAGCATTAGACTGTTACAACACTCTGTTGGGGAAATTATTTCTGCTACAGATACATTTGATCTTAATACCTCAGAGGCAGAAGGTGTCACCTGCAACAACGATAAGAACAGTGAGTAGTAGAAACTACTATCCTCAACAGGGATGAGATGGTTTCATAGCTGGCTTTCTGCTGCAACGTACTAAACCTCCCATCTGCTCTGCTGTTTTCACTGGATTTGGATGCTACAAGTAGGAAACCAGCTGTTCAGGGACATTCCCCTCCATCCTCTTCTTATGATCTCCCTGGGTTGCTACTTCTCTGCCCACTGGGTCTACTGAAAAGCTCAGTGTATCTAAAGGATGGACCAATCTTTCAGGATAGCAAGCGAAGCCAGATCTTCCAGCTCCCACTGGGTTGATTTTTTTTCTGGTTGTTCGGAGGGCTTTCTAACAAACTGACTGTCAGCCCAGCTCCGTGACTGTGGCAGAAGGGCGTGAGTCCAGTTCTGCCCCACAACCAAGTTTCCATGTCTCTTGAACTAAGTGAGTTGGTCGTAGCCAAGTACCCAGCTACCTGCCCTAACTTTCTGTAGCGTTAAATCAGATTGGTATCTTGGTGCTTGCAAAGGGATTATGGAATAACACTCCATTCTGTTAACTCTTTTATATGAAGTGGGTGGAAGACCAAACACCTTACCCTACAAAAAAACAGTCGGGGTGAGGTGTTCTAATGGGAACACTTCTTTAGGTTTTCTTGCCCAAAAGCTTAATTTGATGAAAGAAATACAAACTTGGTAATCTATTAGACTCCCTCTGAAATTAGTATCTGCATTTACCTCTCAAAGGAGAGTCCTTACTGACACTCTCGGAAACATAATTAAAAGCCAAATGAATTTCCTGAGGGTTAACTTTTGACTTGTATTGACAGAATGGTGGTCAGATACCCCTCAAACCTCACAGTATCTGACACCAGGGTCTTCAATCACATCAAACGAGCTTCCCACACTTCTGCAGTGGCATTGATCACTACTACTTCCACTTAAATGTATAACAAAAAAGGGTATTTAGCTGACTGTACAGCAGGAAACCTAGAGGAGAGCGCGACAACTGACAAGCAGGCTTGCGTAGACCACACACTGGCACTTCAACATAGAAGGAACACTGGAAACCTATGGATACGTACATCTATAAGATGCTTGACTTCATGCTTTCTGAGGTCACTGCCAATTTTGGCTGCTAAAAGAACACAGGCTCCAGCACAAAGCTTTCTATTCTGCTTGTTCAGCTTCCCCTTGAGAGCAAGCTTCTCGAAGTAGACAAAGGCCATGGCCACTGTGGGCTCTTCAAAACCACATTCTTCTTGAGCAAGCTTGCGCATTTCTCTCTTCAAGCTGAGTAAAGAGACCAGACAAGTATGCTGTGAACTGCGTTTTAAAGCATTTCTCATTTCACCCTAAGAGTCATCCTTTCAGAGATTCCCGCTTAGTCAAATGGAGGGGAAAAGGCAAACGTACTTTACTGGGCAGATATCTTTATGCTCTGTTTTGGGGATACGTTTTGCGGCACATTTTGACCTCATCCTTCCCCCTCACTGCCCCCAACAGATAGTTGTGTCAAACTATAAAAGCAACTGAAAAGCTTTGACATTTTTAGTAACAATATTTCATCAGAGGTCTTAAGCTGCATAAATTTATTTAGTAACAACAGCTTGATTGCTTGTGCTCTATATGCAGCTTTGCTGCTGGTTATGGTTGGTCAAATCCAAACTGACAGTCTTCCCACGTACTGCAGCATTGTCTGGTTACAGAGCAACACGACTCAGTATCCTTCTGGCCACTTCAGTCGAATGAAATTATCATTACTTCAGTGAAGCAATATGTCTAGCCTGCTACACTGGAAACAGTGATGAAATACTACAACTTTGCTGTGAAGCTGACCACTTGCTTTGCTTCTGGCCATGCTCTCTGGACAAGGCACAAAAGTCAGCAGTTCTCTTTCCTCGGTCTCTTTTTAAGCTAAGTGCCATGAGCTTAGAGACTTTGTTGTGTTATTTTTCTGGATATTTTAGTATAGTGCATGCCCAGCTCGCATCCCCATCCCATTAGATGCCACGTTTGACACCTGACCGGTGCGTGTTTGTACATCCCCCTATCTTGTTTACTCAGCCCACCAATCGAAGCAATCATCTGACTTATTCTGCACCTCCTCCGGTCACTGCTCCTGGAAGATCAATCAGTGCTGTGCTTCCCCCCATGTACAGCCGCAATTGCACTGAAATGTGAGACAGCTGCATCACATTGCAGCCTTACCAAGCTTTGCAACATACCTTCTTATTTTACTGAGGGTTAACTTGATGTGAGGGAACTTCTCCTTAAAGGTCTCGTTCATGTCCTTCTTGAGATCTGATGGCTTCACGTAGTCTATGACTGTGGTCTGTAACACATGGTCAAGACAGAATTGCTCTTTTAGTTTGTAACAAACAAGATCGCTCAATTCCCAAAAGCAAGCAATGCCAAACAAGTGCCAGTCAGTCCCAATGCTTTCAGTAGAGGGGAAAATTAAGTCAACAATTTGTTTGTGACTGCTCCGTCAGAACAAGTGACCTGAAATCTGAGACAACTTGTTCAGCACAAGCCCCAAACAACACACACCTTATTAGGATCCTCCAAGCATTACTAAGAGTGAGTTTAAGCTAAATGTGGGTGGACAAAACCCAGCTGAGAAGTCTTGTTAAGCCAAAAAAAATCACCACAATAACTGATTTGATGACCAGATTTTGTGTGCAAAGCTCCATGCAGTTCTGAAACATACTGTGAGTTTCTCTCAAATTGATTCTTCAAAGGAACCGCTGGTACAAATTCTAGACTGCCATAAGCATACATTTGTGATAAAGTAGGTAATTAGCCTACATGGCAGGTCATTCAGTAGAGTGCAAGATAGTAATGCTGTCATAAGTTAGGCAATAAGTGGACAAAAATACTGAGTTAGGACAACACTCAAAGTGTACAGTCTATTTCCTTTACCTTGAACTCGCTACTCCTTTTTGTCACAACCTAAAGAATTTCCCCAAGTAGCAGAGGGCCCTCCCGGCCAGTACTGCAATGCCAGCGCTCGCATCTATGGGTGTGCAGCACTTCTCTCGTTCCTCCAGTCTTCATTCAGGAAGCATTTTACCCAAATCCTCTGTCACCATTCACCTGGCCAAAATCTATCAGCTGAACAACAAACCAACCTTCATTTTGGGGATGTGCCAATTCTCTTCCTGGCTTTGGCTGTTCTGCCCCTCAGCCAGAAGCAGAGAAGAGCCTCAGCCTGGGCAGCTGGGGGACAACCTGGTCCCCAGGCAGCCAGCTCCCAACCAGCTTCAAGCACGGGCAGTGGAAGAGCAGCAGTCTGCAGTGCAGTGCATTCTCCTTCCAGTAAAATAACTTTTCCCTTCTAATTTCTGTTTATGATTAACCTGTATTATGGCAAAGGGCTGTTAATGCTAAACAACAAGATGTGGAAAGAGGCATGCAAAACACTTTGTCGCATGTTATGTCTTTATAGAAGATGGAGCCTCGCTGTATTATATCCTCATGGGAATTGCAATCAGCTAAAAAGACTGACTGCATATGCTTGCAGGTTTTTTCAATAATTAAAATAGTACATGGAAGGGCTTGGGTCAGAGAGAGTGTAATGGCTCTACACAGCAATCAGACAACTCTTGTTACCCGATCATGTTCTCGTCTGTATCTGAATGAGCATGAGGGGGAGTAAAACACACCTAACTTTTCCTGCACTTCATTTAGGAGATATGGTACTGAAATAATGGATAATTATACAAATTTAGAAGAAAGCAGAACGTGTGTTTCCCCTGAATAGCGCACAGCAGTGTTTGAGGTAAGCATACTGTAACAGAGAGGAAAAAAACAACTTCTTGCCAAGGGGTGTTGTTACGGTCATAGACACATTTTAAAATGTGGGCCATTCTGCTATCTGATTTGCAGTGTGAGAAGCATCATCTGTCCAGATAAATTGCTCCCCACTACGTCCTGACAGGTAATTCTGCTGGGCATGTCATGCACAACAGCTGCCTGCCATTTTCCTTAGTATAAATATTTGTGAGCCCCCTCCAACACAGTTACGTGTTAGGCACCAGTCCCAATTTTGCTCAATAAAGGGGATAATTGATTAAGGAAGTTCAGTCCTATTACAGAAAGCTGCCAGTTATAAGAAACCATCAAAAAGGAGAAAGCCACATCAACCCTCTTCAGCCACCCCTGCTGCTTTGCATGCGTATGGACGAGCTCCAGCACAGGTCCGGGAAGACGCTACAGTGCCATTAAGGTTAAAAATTCATACACTGTCTTGACGCTGAGGCCAGCAACACGCCACCATGCCTGAATAAAAGGAAGAGAGGAAAAGACAGGGAGGAGAAACCTTGCCCTACCCAGGGTCGGAGGGAAGGGCTTCAACTGAACGTGTGGGTCTGCCTGGTTTTAATCTTGCTGAGGTTGGAAGGACACACACACGCACACGTGCGACCATGGCTCTTCGTCACAGACAGATTCTCATGTGCTTCATCTCACCTGGCAGGGCTCAGCCCTCCGAAGCAGAAGAATGAAGATCTTACCAATTACTCCTCTCCTTTCTTTCCCTGGGACGTCGCTACCTGCCTGCTCACTCCTTGATTTTGTTGTCAGAGGATCATCAGCAAGTTGGGTGCTTCTGACACACGGATACACTGGGAGTTTTATGTGTTATTAAGAGGGTTCCTCTTAGTACTGCTCTAAGAGGACTACTGAAACAAGCCATGTAACGTAATTTAGACCAGTGCCATCTGCTACTCAAAGTATGGAAGCATCGGTCCATGCTGCTCTTACTTACTGAGTCAAGAAACACTGAGCACATAAAGGTTATCCGCTATCAAATCCAAAGATGATTTTAGCTACTACCAGCATTTTTTGGTTGTCTTGGGCAATCCTAGAAAGAGTGAGCTCGGTGCTACTGTGCAAAGCTACATGATACCTTATTTCATGCTTCACTGCAAACCTAACTGCCTGTTGTCTGCTCTTCATTACCACAGAGCTCCTTAGTTGTATCTTAAGTATCTCCCTCAAAGTGATCATGGGTTTTTCTGGCAGACTTGCATTTGGCTCGCTCCAGGTAATCACCTTCCCTTGCACAGAGGATGCAATCACACACAAACCTCGCCTGCACCGCAGAAACCACTTCGCTGCAGAAAGGGCATAGCAGCGGAGGGAGGGCCCGACCATCCTCAGCTGCACAGAAATTATGCTGGACAGCAAGTTTCAGTGGCTTTCACCTCCGACAAGTAGGTGCGGTGCAAGCCCAGCTCTGGGGGTGACTGTGCAGAGGGGGAGTGAGCTCTGGGCTCTGCCACACGGCAGCAGCAGCCCCCCAGGGTGCACCTTTCCCTATGGCCGCTCTGCAGGCACTGTCTGTTTTACCTGGGACTCTGCCAGCCCGTGGGAGATTTGCCAGAATTCAGCCAAATTCTCTTTAGAAGGAGAAAAGCTTTTTTTAAATTTTATTTAAAGCAAAGCACTTAGAGGCTTGAGAATAAGCAGACAGCTTAAAACTGAAAATGGTAAGGAGATACGGCTATTTTTAAACAGAGAGATTTGTCAATTTTGTCCTGTTGATAAGAATCTCCTCCCCAACTCTGTATACTGCTGCTTCCTGCAAGACAACAGTCTCTACGATATAAATCACAATAATGAAATCCAGATGAAAGCTGGTGTGTGCTGGTTTTGATTCATGTAACAGGATAACAGCAGCATGTTTGAACACACTGGCTCTAAGGCAGCTGTCTCATCTTGTCAGTGCCATGCTGGAGAGCTCAGCTAACTGCCCTTATTTTCAAGGAAAGGAATTGTGCAACTTTTTGTCCCCCCCTCTTGATTTCTTTTTTTCGTAGCTGCTGCAGAAGCCCAACTTTGAGCAGTGGGATGCTGTTTGCCCAGCTGGTGCCTACAGAATTGCATGCATGTGGGACTCTGCCCACCAGAAAGACAGGCAGAAAAAAAAAAAAAAAATCTGTTGACAGGTAATTTAAAAGCAATGCTGAATTAGTGTCTATTGAGTGATCAAATCAGTTACCCCTTCTAACTGTTTCTGACCGGGCACCCGAGCACCCCTCTCGCTGTCATGCTGTGGCTGGTGCACAGCACCCATGAGGCTACATAGAAATCCCAGTCCCCGACCCCGCTCCTGTCTGGGGCACCTCCTGCACCCCATGAATGGCTCAGCACCAAGCCCCTGCCCACGAGGGATGGAGCAGAGGAAACCTCTGGGCTGGCCCAGTGACCCACAAGGACCCGCTGGGATCTGACACGGGAGGGCTCTGACCTAATGTCATCCTTTGCTGCCGTCTCTCTGCTCAGCGTTTACGCTTCTCTTTTCTGTTTTAGGCCATTTCATTGCGCTTGAGCTGCCTGCGAGTCCCAAATGAAGCTGCTGTGTTGAGGAGAAGACATGACTGTAAACGGTGTGGATTTTTATCTGTCCAGAACAATTCTGGTATTGCCCACGTAGGAGCACCATTCAACACCAATGAGCCAAATTTTATGAATGGTTTGCAAGTATTTCCCTAAAACAAGCACAGCATTTTGCCCTCCAAACAGGCTTTCTTATACATAATGTTATTCCCTACCAGGCAGGCACGCTGCACTCCCAGAGCTGTCAGACACACGAGCAAAGCACTGGGAACTACCAAACTGTCTCTCTCATACTCTAATCGCGAATGTTTGTAACTTCTGTCATCCAGAAACGTCTGTCTTGTTTCTCACAGCTTATTTGCACAAAACACATTTCACTTCAGTATTCAGCAATACTCCTTCGTGAGCTCTGTTCACGTTCTCTGTATACAAATCTGTGTATGTATATTTTAGTTTGGCGATGGAAGTTGCACAAGACAAATGAAAGCCTTGATATATGGTAGCTGACAGATGTCTGGACAACATGATGAATGCTTCAGCCGAAGTCTGTACTCTGCACACTTTTTGCATGGCTGGCAGTTTTGAACTTGGAGGTTAGCGTTTTCAAGCAGCTGCTTTCTCATAGGAAAGCTGTATATATAGTTTCATAAATATGGGAGGAGGGAGGATGCCTGAAATGGTTGGAAAGACTGGCAAGATGAAATATTGTTGAAAATAAATCCTACTTTGGCATGCTACCAGTAAAAGATGATCTAGCCTTGGATGCCTCTATCTCCTGCTTAAGAAGGATAAAATCACAATAAAATAGGTGATTAAAATGAAAGGTATACAATAGGCTCTCTTCAGCTGTCACTACTGTGTACCCTGTGACAAATCTACTTCACAGAGAGCAGACAGAAGACTGACACCTTTAACAGACTTTCGGAAGGTCCATGGTAAGTTCTCAACAAATGAAAAGAAGTCAATGATTCTGCACTGCCTGGCTACTTTAATATATACCATAGGTGACCAGCTATGTAGCTATAAACTGTCAGTAACCTAATGCATATACTTATGGGGAATCCTGCTAGAGCAGAGGCTTAAAACAGTGATGGAAAATGGGAAAGATTCCTTCTTTGTAATAAAAAAAAAAAAACACCAAAAAAAAAGGGAAAAGGAAGACTAAAAGAAGATGTTTCCGTTGTTAGAAAGTTATTAATATTCAAGGATTTTAAACTGAAAGATTTAGAATGTCACAAAGCAAATAATCTCAAAACTGCCTCTTTGAATTAAAGTACATGGAAGGATGCCAGCTTATTTTATATGGTTAACACACTGAAATAATTCTTAATTAATACAGTGTGTCATTGCTACAAAATATGTGTTTATTGCAGTCTCAGCCAAATATAGCATCAAATGCATACAGCACAGGGTTTAAATATGACTATATATCACCACTGTGATCCTCTGCTCCCTGAGGCTTTTGGGTACAGGGTCAGCAGCTGATAAAAAAGCAGTCTGGAGATGCTTAATTTACAACTACGGAAGCCGCTCAAAGAATAGGGTGATGGCACCGAAGGACGCTGGCTGTAGCGGAGTACTCCTGACCTTGATGCTCCTTGTGAAAGACGGAATGAGGGAGCGAGAGACCGACTGCACTATATCATCATGCAGGGCTTTTGTTAGACTAAACGGCCAGGGCAGCAAGCAGTTCTAATTTTAAAATCACATTGGAGGGCTAATATTTAATAATGCAGCCTAGCTGTGCTCGACACTAGTCCTGACAAATGCAGGCTGACAGTCTGCCCGCTGTAAGAGCACTGAAGACTTTTGCGACTTCCTTTTTTATCAGTGGTGTAGAGATGTCAATTTATTTTGACATAATTAAACCAAGGCACTGAAATTGTAGTTAAGTACCCAAACCAATTACCAAGTGTATCCCTCGGGCACGGATAGATGGATATTGCAGGGATGTTATTACAGAAGGGTCACTCGAAGTCAAGACGTTACTGATCTGGGCTTTTCTTCTTTTGCTGCAAGTTTTGGCAGCGCACAGCAGCCAGCTAGCATGCTCCTGTGTTTCTGTGTTACCAACAAAAGCAGGGCTGCAGGGGGGTCAGCCTCATGCCTGCTGCAGAGTTGAGTCTTCTCCTTCTGCACGGAAGGAGTTTGTTTCTGCTGGCAAGAATGCAGGGAGGCCAGGGAGGCACTGATGAGTTTGGATGTACCCTGGTCAACGCCGAGACTCAAGCACAGAAATTACTGCTCTGTCTGGTAGATAAAGTTCCCATCCTAGAAAGATTTAAGAATCTGCAAGAATTCCTGTTTTAGCAGTATCAGCCAGGAAGACATCTGTTAACTGTGACATGATGTTTCCCTCCTCCCCCTGCCCCCCAGCATGAAATTCTTCTACCTCTTACTGTTTATATTGCAGTGGAGATTGTAGACTCTCCTACAAAGCCAACATAAAGCGAAATAATTTCTCTGGGGTAGGTCAGAATTTAAATATGACTAACATAGTTAATAGAAGCTGTAGAGTTTGCGTTGGGAAGGTACCGAAGCTGCTTTTTCAGAATCATCCCGACAGGCTGTTTGTGGGTATTACTTTTAGAAACGCGACAGGGAAGTGTATATCCTTTCAAGCCAGGAACTTCGCTGTAAAAAAAGACCAAACCGAAAGCACTTCTCCTTCCCCACAGCTATCTTCAAGGAGGAAGCTCAGCTGAGGACTTGCAGTTAAAAATCCTCTGCCAAGTCAGGACTAATTCAGCCCAGTTAAGTTACAAGACTGTAAAGTCTATGTCAGTGATGGTAAACTCGGGCTCCACAAAAACGGAGGGAACTGGATGTGCATAGGCTCAAATGCTAACTGCATGTATTTCAGAATAAAAACCAAGCAGGACCACACATTTTGCCTGTCCTATGCCTCAGGATAAAGCCTGCAGACCTCAACGGAGTTTCACCAGTGGAGAAATCCTGGCCTGCAAAGCACGAGCCAGGCTCCCAGGAGTAATATCGGTGCATGTAGCCCTATTCCACAGTCAACGCCGCAGCCCAGCATCCAGCCTCGCTCATCCACACCGCCATGTGTTCACATTCCTCTCGCACACCATCCCCTCATTAATTGCTCTGACATCCATAAGGGGTGGGGGGAAATATCTACAAGCTTGCAGCTGCCAAGCATTAATGCTAAATGCTGTCCAAGTAACGAAACTTTAATTACAAGCTGCAGCTCTCCACACACAACAAAATGTTCGGCGCTGACATCAGAGCTGCTCTCAGCTGCTCCGGCACATGCGAGAGGCAGTAATTACAGCTATATTCCGCTCAGGACCAGAGACCGGTTTCAATCTGTGTACAGCAGCTCTACAGCTCCGCGGTCATTTGGCAGAGGTCTCTCAATACCGCGATGGCTGTGCACGGTCAGGAAAAAACCCACAGGTTTCTTGCTGGCCTCAGACTGCAATTTGCTTTAATTGCAGCATACGCCGACTTTTATATTTGGGGAAGAAAATGACTTGAAATTACAGCCTATTATGCTCCTGTTCACACTGATGTGAACTGCAGGGAGTGGGAATGCCAGCTGAGTCTGGAAAGTCTAATATGGATGCGAGTAAAGTCTCCTACATAGCCAATATGGCCCTATATTCACCAGCTTTGACGCACAAGCCCTCCCTACCCGCAGCCTGAGTTGCAAAATCCTATTTAACCTGCAAGCTCCCAGGACACTCCGACACTACCTTTTCTCCCTTCTTGCGGCTGAAGGAAGCACCAGCCTGTCATGAAATCTCCCAGCCGAGCCCTGAAGAACAACCACCCACTCTTCGGTTTCTTGCAAAGCTGTGCAGCTCCTGCGTGGCATCACAACTATGCTGCTTCGACCAGGGGCAGGCAAAATCGTTGGACCTTGGACAAGAGAGCTCTTGGCACATCCCACCAACAAAAGAAACACAGCACTTAATGTCTTTCAGCGCTTTCTTAGCTTAGTGCCTGCCTTCAGAGAGGGAGACGTGAGTGCTGCAGACCCTCAGGCAGTGCTGAAGAAGTGGTGGCAAAAAAAGCCCAAAATGTGAAATAAGGCATTTTTCCAGACACAGCAGTAATTAACCCCTAGAGAAAATGAAAAAGCAGGGAGACCCCTGTCAATGCAGATATACTCTAGACAAGCAATGACATCAATTTTTAACAATTGCCCTTGAAGTCCATTTTTCATCTTTAACGCATCTAATCATACCTCTGTCACAGAGGAAATCCCCAGTCAGCTCCTTATTGCAATAAAAGTACCTCAAAATGCTGTGGTTAACCAGCAAATGGAAAAGAAGGGCATCGAACACCCACTCCTGGGCCTCAGAGACCTCCCCTGCAGGACGCTATCCTGGCTGTCCTATTTTGACTTGCCCAACCATGTCCATCTCAGCACCATCTCAGCAAGTTGAAAAGGGATCAAAGACCTCAGGTGCTCCTTGAGGACTCAGATTGCCTGGCACACATTTGAAGCCTGAGGAATGTTGGAAACACAACCATGACTGCTAAAGCTATGTTCACTTTGGATGCCAGTTAACAGCGTCTTTCTGTTTGAGGGAAGACAGTTCCCTGTCCATGACAATAACCACATCAAAACTGAACAAATATTTTCCCACCCAGATGTAGCTGCCATAAAAGGATGACACTTTGTGGGTTGGCAGCCAGAAAATAACTTGCCAACCCTGAAAGTAAAACTGGCTGAAAGTAAGCAGAGGACATACTGGACTTCCCACTTGAAAATTTAACACAAATGCAGCCTCAGAGCTTGATTAAGCCTTTCCATGCAACAGGCAGAACATTCCTGCTAGCAAGGAGATAAGCTTCAGTGTACATGGAACATGTAAAATCCATTTATTTTGAAGAAGGAGAACCCAAGAGCCCTACTTTCAAATAAAGACCGGGGGGGGGGGGGNGACAGAAAAGAACCTACAAAGACTGTATCTTTACATACATTAGTAGTTTCTTAAATCGTATCTCTGTTCCAAGTTAAGCGAGGACATGGACAACACTTTAGATCTCAGTGTTTCAAATCCTATCCTATTCGTATGTAGATAAGAGTACTAGGTCACTGCTTTGGAAAAAAAAAAAAAAAGAAGCTTTTCCCTGCTTCCTACTACTATGTTGGATGTATAATTCCGACAGATACGTGCTCACATGCATGCAACGGCACTGCATCTTGCATCAGTCCTGTCAAAATAGCACACCAAAGTCTACAGACTTGGTGCAACCAAAAAAAGGCTACAGAAGCCTCTCACCACAGAAAACATTGAGTTAGAGCACAGATCAAGGAACAGTTATGCGTCTGTATTGTTACAGGTTTGGATATAGTGAAAAATATACAGGCTCTGCTTGTAATTGCTGCAATTAAAGGAAGGACTATCCCATGGTGAAATAAATACCTGGGAAACAAAGGCTCTACTAGACACTGAAGCGCTGTTCTGAGGAGTGAATGATAAGCATCAAAACACAATGCAGCTTCACGACTTCACAAAAACCCTGATGGGCATCCTCCTATTTTGTAATAGATGCCAATTAGAGGAAGTATAAATTTTCCTCTGAATGCGAGAGAACGAACACATTGCTCAAACAAGCCTTTCATCTAAAGCATTTATGAAATACAGTGGTAATAAAAGCGTTTACTTTTGTAATACCTCCACGAGTTTGTTTTTACATGTCCCGGTAAGTAACTGTCATTTAGAACAAAGCATTCCAAACAGCTGTTATTAGTAGATTAAAAATAATAATAATCTTAAAATACGTCCAAATGTAACCTCAACCTTCAAAATGTTGTTACCAAAATTTATCTGTGCTACACCTGATTTTGCATATCACTTACCATATACGAAGGAAATATTAAAACCCGCTTATGTTTGCCACATGGCCATTGGGGATCATCTAAAAGGTTTGGGTCGTATTCAACAAAGTCTCCCAGGTCGCTACCTGTAAAACAACAGTAAATATAAGAAAGGAACTCATTACATCAAGAAATCTCTGGACTTAACAGAAGTGGCAAACGAGTTCACAGATAATGCACAAGATGATCTTCCTGAAAGATTTTTGAAAGAGTCAAAAGATTTCTCTAAATCTTGAAAACTACTAATACAATTTGCAAACATATAGAGGACCTTACAGAGATGTAGAGCTTATGAATTACCTGGTAGATGTGAATTTAGGGCTTAGAGAACTGCAAAATTATATAAAGCTCCACAATGACTTTTATTCCCAGCAACAAGTTTTTATCTGTTTATGCAGATGTTTTGATTTGTTTCATTTGACGTGCCAAAATATCTTAAGCATATAGTGCTTTGGCTTATGTTTTGTGCCCGGTTTTGTAAACACAGCCCTTTCCAGCCTAATAAAGGTCACAAGTATGATTTGCACCTTCAGTTTATGACTACCGTGTTGACCCTGTAAATTTTCCATAGCAAAGGAAGGTAACGATGAGCCTGATGCGGGAGGAACAAACAATGCCGGTGACAGGAGGAGGCATGCCATCAGGGGCTGTCAATATGACCAGCAGTCTTGTTTACTTAACTTTCCATCATCCGTAAGCCAGCTTTGCTAAACAAACGGGGAACGAGCTCTGTTTCACCCACAACATGAGACTATATTTTGCTTAATTTAAGCAAAAAAGGGGGCTAAAACATGATATATGTCCGTCCTTCACAATAACTGCCTATGACCAGGCTATGCAAGGATATTAAAACAAGCTTCTTGAGAAGTTACCTGCATCAATGCTCCCCTGGGTGCTGTTAGCTCTTGCCAAAGAAAGGCTACGATGGCTTGCATTGCGAAATTGGGAGAAGGATGAGGTGGAGTCTATCGTGTTTCTCCGAGTTCCCAGAGCATTGGTGGGAAATAGGAACTGTGTATAAGAAACCGTCTAAAAAGAAAGTCAGAACGGACAGACAGTTACTATCAGCCCAGCTTGGCCGCGGCGGGATGTCTTTGGTCCATCCCAATTGGAAGCAAGGGAAGCCAAATTAGCGAAGGATTTTCTGGATTTAATAGTTAGGCACAGATGAATAAACACCAGTCACCTACATTTGCTTCAGTGCAGTCAGTTTATCCATGCAAAAAAAGCTTTTGCAAAGGCATTAATTCTTCAACAAAACAAAACCACAAACACACACACACACAAGCTCTAATTCACTGGATTTACCAAATCCTACTCAAGGGTCAGATTTAAAAATATGTCAGTTTGGTCAGGTTTTTTTCAGTGGGCCTTCTCTGTAGCAGATTTCAGCTGCTTCTTTACTGAAACAGCATCATCTATACGGGTCCCTCAGCACCCAGCTGCCAGAGGAAAATCACTTGAACGTTGCTAAACTTAAGTACTTTCTCTGGTTTTTTTCTTCCTTATGATTTTGTCTGTCAGAGTCTTATTGGTGTCGTAAGTGGGCTCCAGTTTATAGCAATGGTTGCAGGAGACCATTTGCTACCTCCCAACATGGGCTAAGTGTGAATGAACAACCTGTGACAAAATTATTTTTAGAGCATACTGATTCTCTGCTTGTACCCTTGGCCAGGAATGGGCTATGCCTCGCTTCTTGTAGGTTTATTTTCCAAAAATAACATTATATTGAAGAAAAAAAAAATGAGTCTCAGACTCTAGACTGGTTTACGAGGAGGTCAGAACAGGTATCAAATAAAACGTGTGAGCTTTCATTTATTTATGAGCAGACAGATTGTCCTCAGGAATTTACAGCCTGTGGTCTGGCCTTACACCTGGTTAGGTGAGCACACCATGTGTAGAAGCATTGACCTAGGGCCTTTAAATCCATATATGACAGCAGACTGGGTAAACCAAACTGTAAAAAGTAAATCAGGCTTTCAGCAAAAAATGTTTTCATTTATGACTAAATTGTCTGTCCTCTATATATTTGTTTAAAACGGATCACTTTCCCTAAAGATTCATAATTGCTTATTCTATTCAAGTCAATGCACTCTTGGATTTTGAAATACTCATCAGATTTGTAGTACTGTCTTCCTGCTCTTTGGAAAAATAGACGGTTAAGCAAAATTTATTTTATTAAATAAAATTGAGAGCAAACAGAATTACAGCTTACAACTCTCACCAGAAATTATTTTCAAGCCCCTGACAATATACTCTGCCGTGATACCTCCTGCTAGAGCGAGGGGAAGGCTGCGCGATTCAGTAGCACTTTACAGACTCAGATGTTGCCGGAGGCAAATTTCTTCAAGGAGACAGAGTTGTTTGCACTGACAGCTTGGGCAGTCCTCCTGAATTTCTGCGAAGCTTATTTACAGTTTGCACATACTGTGCTTTAACTACTGTGTTACACTGCACGTTAAAATTTACGTTCATATTTGTGCTTGTTATTAGTTAAGACTTTTTTCCCTTATTATGTAAAATCTAAGGGAGTAGGAACTGAAGCATCCCCACCTTCCCATCCGCTCCGAGCTCCACACCTTCAAGACCAATTATCTCTTTCAGACACACTCCAGTAGAATGGCACTGGCGTCCACCATCCAGCTTCATATCCCTGGGAAACAGAAACCAGAGCAGAAACAGCCCTCAATACACACGCCTTGTTCACCTTCCACCACCCAATGCTGAAATAAGGTAGCAGCATTAATCCAAACATGCCAGTGCAAAGCACAGACCAGACAACTTTTCCTATGGCCAGCACCTGTGTTGTCTAAAATACATTATAGAGAAGACCCCCACTTTGCTCCAGGTGGCACCTCATACCCCACCTATGGTGCAGAGCAAGTTCCCCATCATTGCGTGCCTCTGACAGAACCTGGCACTGCGAAGGAACTGGAAGTCATATATGCTTCAGGTGAGACCCAACAACCTAGCTTGAACACTTGACTGTCACGTATCCAGCAGACAGACACTCCCAGAGTACATACCCACGTCCCCCTATGCCATTGGACAGAGGTAATTGCCCTTGAAAGCCTCCGGGAGGGATTCCGGCTCCTCCGAGCACAGGAAAGTGTCCAAAGACCAGTGACCCTCCTACTGGAGGCCAGCAGAGGAAACCCAGCTCTCCACTGCCTCGGGATGGAAACCTGGGGATCTACTTTAGAAGGACTGGCCCACTCGGCATCTTACACTTGGAGGTAAATGAGATGCCCAAGACAACCAGGCTGTAACCCATGCTTTAGCCTCACAATCAAAATATGAGTGAAGGTAAAAAAGACTACAAGTAAATTTGTGCTCTGCAAATGACAGCTGTATATGACTCCAGAGTATTTATCTTGCAATATTTTCCTGGCTGATTTCCGCTGAGGTCCAAGTACGTGCTTAAAAATCTGTGTGGGAGAGATGCTGACACGGAGGCAGGGAGAAGCCCTGCAGGCTCTTCACCCGATTGCAGTGCTGGGCTATCTCTTACTGTGTCTCTGCACACCCTGTTTCCTTGTCTTCCCTTTCCAACCTGTCACTCATTTTACTTCTCTGAAACTTGGCAATTGGTGAGTCCCATGTACCTTATTGCTGGAAAAATCCAACACGTCTATCTGCTGGAAAACATACTTCTGTGACAAAGGAAAAGACTGTATCAAGTTTCTAATTCCAACAAAGTCCTCTTAGTTTCTTGATTGGGGTTCACTTAGCACAGTGTCACATTATCATTCTTGTTTCCTGATATCATGTTACTGAGGGGCTGGACAAATAATTATGTAAAAATAACCCTCTGTCAGAGACATGGGATTAACCTCTCCGCTCTTGCACAGAATGTGCTTAAAGGAACTATTTCTCATAGAGATAAATGCCAAATAGTAACCATTTCGGCAGATCTTACCTACAAAACAAACACACAACCTGAGGAAGCCCTCAAGCCCAAAAGTGAAAACAAGTATCTCAATTACCTGAAACAATATCAGAACAGTTTAGTTTCCTTCCACTCAAAACCTTACAGACATAGAGTAAGAAATAATGCCATTACGACTTTGAAAACAAGTCACGGAGAAACTTCTCCATGCGATTAACAGACAAGGATAGATAACTCTGTAATTCATCAAATTAAAATCTGGCACCCTTTGAAGAGTCAGCACAGCAGCTTTAAAAAAAAGAGCAGCTCTGGGGACTGAAAAGAAATAAGTGCCCTAGGAGCAGGGAGTAGGGTCAGCTGGCACGTGTGAGCACACATGGGAATGATTCCTGGACATCAGCTGAAGATAGATGGACATTAATGCCTCCATTTTCCCATCTTTCTGATGTTTCTAAAGAAGACTGTACCTTCAGAACCCTGTGAACAACACTGCAGTCATTCTCCCTCATCTTAGGTGTTTTGCAAGGGCTACTTAGGGTCTTCCCCTCCTCTGTATATGCTCTGTATTTCTAGGCAGTATATGATTGCTTGTGTTGTAAAATGGGGTAATAAAATATTACTGTTTGGAGAGAAATCTGTCCATAAACCAGAGAATTAAACTCCCTCTCTTGAGGAAAATCAGTACTAAACAATGCGCAGTTTCTTATCAGCGTATAAATGGAAAGGCTCATGCTAGCTTATAAACATCTTCCTCTCACTGGTAAAAGATCTCAGTGAACATCTAATAAGAAATTCCTAGGTGACTTCACTGTCTCCTTTTTGAGTTCCCTACCATACGGTCAACAGCAAGGTAGTCAAGTTTTTGCAGGACCAGCCTTGATTTTTTTTTCCCTCCCTCCTATGACAGACAAAAAGTCCACGAATGCCTCAGCAAAGCTCTTGCTGGGAGAGCAAGCCCAAGGGCTGCCACCCTGCTGCTGGGGGAGCAAAATCCCAACAGCAACTAGGGAAGACCTGGGGGGTGCCTCTGCTTTGGCCTCTCCAAACGGGTGAGTCGTGCCTGGGGAACGGTCAGGATGGTTGTCTGGGTACAGCCACCGCACCAGTGCTGCCAACCACTGCCACCAAGTTCTTCAGGACACATGCCCTCACGTGGCACCATGGTTAATGAGCCCCACGGGGCAGGAGCATATGGAGGACAAGCACTTTATATAAAACAAAATCAAGTTTTCACTGCGTTTAACTTATTTAGATTACCGATGGGACTGAGGAACTGCACAAATCAATATCCAGTTGCAAAAGGTGCTTACAAAATGCAGAGCAGGAAAGATGGTCCTTGCCAAGGAGGCTTTTAAGCGAAGAAAACTTCCTTCCTCCTTTTCCTCATTTTTGATTTTCCTGTTTTATTTTCCAAAAGTGCTTTTGAACAAAATTTTCAAGGGATTCGAGCAGACACCGAAAAGCAAAAATAAATCGTAGGAAATTTTACTACCTTCACTTTACTTGAGCAGGGAAAGCTTGAGGAAATGAGAAGATCAGGGATAACATTTCCTTAGGAGGCAAAAAAATAGATCCCAGTTTCTGACAAAGTTTGGGGAGTTACCCTGATTTATATCAATGTCAAGCTCTAGATATTCTATTCGTGCATACCATTTCCAGAAAGCTGAGCAGTGTTATATACTACACTCAAAACTAAGCATATCACTTTAGTTATCCAGGACTGCAGAAAAAACCAAAAGTTTCTCCACCTAACAGAGTTCACAGATTTTCTTGGAACAGTACCAGGTGACTTGGGATCCCAAATTTGTTGTGGGATGGTGAAAAGCTTTACTGAGCAGGTAGACAAGAATCAAAACAGGAAATTTCACTGTGTCTTTTATTAGTCAGGCCAGGATCAACAGAATATAAACTGGATGCTATTACCTTTGGAAGTATAACATTTCTTTAATGAATCAAATGTTATGCTTTGACGTGATCTACAAAGCCCCATGCAAGACTCCTGCTGGGCTTGCTCTTTAAATGACAGCAACAGTTGAACACTTTAACCTGTGAATAATTTAGGAGTCCATTAAATATTAAATAGATTTCTAGATACATGAAAAAGCCTTCTGCTTATTGCAAAAAGGAATCTGATAATTGCCATTTAGAGACGTAAGCCTTTTGTGTCTATATTTTATGCTTAGTGATTCCCGACTGTTAAGATTTATTCTAAAAGCAAAGGCGGTTCATGAGACATCAAGAAAAGATACTGTTCTTGTCCGTCACTGTAAATAATTTCTACTTATCGCCTCTGTTTATAGGGACAAGGACAATGACAGCTTTGGAAAACACGCGCTGCCAGCCAGTCCAGCAGCAGATCTCCCGCTGCCTGAGACTGCCTGCTTTAACTGATCGAGAGCTTTCAGATCCTAATTGCCATTAGCATTGCTAGAACAACTCCAGTGGCAATTTACAGGGAGAGGAGGTGGAAAATCTCCTGGAAATATGGCCCTAATGGGCCAGTATCCCTTTTCTCTCCCCAAACATATTCAGGTGTCAGCACGTCAGCTCTTGTACTGATATTTTGCCCAACGTGGAGTAAAAGTTCAAAATACAAACCTATTAGCTTTTGGGGATTCATTGCTTAATTTCAATCTAGGGGAACAGGGCAACTCACAAAAATGAGCAACAGTGACTCTATAAAATTCATACATGAGATGATTAGTTTTGAAATGTCCTGGTGTGGGGAAAAACCCTAGATTTATGTGTCTTTCTGTAAGGTTTTATGCACTTGGTTTTGGTTTTTTGTTCAATTTGGGAGAAGCAAGGAAAATGGGCAACGGTAAAGAAAAGCAGGGATATTTCAGTTTCCCTATTATCGGCTAAAACCAGGCATTTATTCTTCCTCAGGCCTACGGAACGATAAATGTTCAGGAAAGGCACTCGAGATTGATGACTTAATCAAAATTACCTCACATACAAAATCTGTTGGGGAAGAACAGCAAGGAACTGGGTAACAAATCTGAAGGACGTAACAGAGTATCCCGCTTTGCTGTGTGCATAATTATTGCTATTATCCTTAAGGCAATTTAGATGCTCTCATTTCTCCTGTAAATATTCCCCGGTTTTCCACACTCGCTGCAATACTTGTTACCTGACCTGCCAAATAACTGACGGCAGGGGTGCGATGCACGAGACAACCTCACCTAAATGCTTCTTTTTGCCTCATTTTGCATACAACTTTCTTACCCCGTTTAAATGAACAAAGACCTCAGAGTTTAGATAACAAAGGCCGTTGGGAATGCGTGGCCTATGGACTCACTGATCGTTGTGGCTACATGTTATTTGGGGTGATGGTATTGAAAACTTCTTGCTTGCAGCATCATTGAACTCATTAGTGTTCCTGTCAGCACTTAGTTAAATTCAAAGTTAAATTCAGCAGTGATTTATCTTTAGAAACTGGATGAAGCTGGTTTGTAGCATTTCTGAGAAGGACACAAATTCTTTTTATCTAATGACTTGCTGCTTTACTTCAGAAGAATGGTCCGTTTCCTGGGCTTCAATCCATTCGATTACTCATATTGTGTTCTTTCCCTTAACTGGAGGCAAGTTTAGTCAGATAAATACCTATATTCTTGTCAAGACAGCAATATTCAGCAACTATGCCTACTGCAGGTAAGTTTCTAACCACTTAATGAATTCACTGCCGTGAAGAATAAAAGATGAGGTGAATCGGCCGGTTTTATAAGGACACGCGCTGCCTGATGCTCTGGATTTTCTGTCCTGTAGCTCATCACCTCCAGCCGCAATGGCAGTCAGTCACTGCGAGCCCAGCGGCTAAGAGTCGAATGTAAGACTAGCCGTGTTGCAGTGCCGCATCCGCGTGACACCACCAGCTCTCCTCCTCCCCTGGTTCCTCTAGATTCATCTTCTGGGCAGGACTTCACAGGAACTTGGAAGCTCTTAAAAGGTTCTTACAACATCACAAAATAAAATATCTTTAGAATAGGTATGATTTCAATCTCTGAATGCTTTTGCCATTAACAATAAGAAGCCTAAAAAGTCCCTTTTCAAAAACATGTTTTTAAATCATGACCCATAATGATGCGTGCCAAAGAAAAAAACCCACAACACAACAGAACTATGAACCCAACTAACTGTACTACCTTCTTTTCCTGGGAGGAAAGACAATATGGTACCTTCTTCCTCCTCTGTAACACCTCTAACAGTGACAGACATACATTGCCATCGCCTTTTTTGAAAATGCGTAGGCACCTTAAAATGCTAACGAGAACTGGATTGCTCTCAGTTGGCTGCAAGCATATGCAGAGCCTTTCTGCAGGCCGTGTCCTGCAAGCCACACAGAGCAACTCTGACAACATCCATGAGGACTGCCAGAGTTGTACCATCTCCTTGGAAGTTGAACGGGTGCCTAAAGAAGCTCCAAGAGCAGGCAAGCAATGGAGAATGGGTTCCCTTCTTCCCCTGCCCAGGAAATCTGACTTTTCCAGGGTAGCTACCTGGAGGCAGAGATGAACCTGTTCCTTCTCCATCCCAGCTGGGGTCACACGGCGGGTCCGCAGAGCACCCTTGCACTGACCGTGCTGGGGAGTGGGGTAGGCAGAAACCTGCAGGCACGTTCCCTGTGCTGGCTGCAAGGGAGAGCCTGGCCATAACAATTCCTCTTTGGGGACATGTGCAATGATCCCAGTGCCTGGAACACGACCTGCCTAATGGCTAAAAGGCTAATATCTGCTGTGTCTGATCCCTAGCTCAAAGGGCTGAAATCCAATTCACCTCAAACCATCTGGAGCCCATCTCCAAATGAATAATTCCTTCAAGTCTCGTTTAATCCATCTGCAAGCGGCTCCACTCTTTGGTCTGCCATGAAACGAATCCCCTCTGAGGGCCCAGAGCAGGTCAGTATGCACGTGTACGTGCATGAGCTGAGTGTGTGTGTGGCGGGGCAGCTATTTGCTAGAGACCTGAGGCATCTCCCCCTGTCCTGGAAGAGGAACAGCACCAAGGCTCAACTCCACTTGCTGTGAGCTTCCACCGTGACAACCTTTGACAAAGGAGGTGTGAGCCACAGCAGCTCAGGGGTTGCACAAGGCGCACCTCTGATAACCATCATTACCTCCTATTTTCTGCCCATCTGCAGAACTAGATGGGGATTAATTCTGATCCCTGCAAGGAAGAATAAAGTGGATGCTGAGCCAGAAATCCAGTTTCAATACCCTTCACAAAGTAGCTCTTCCATCTTTTGGAGTATTACATTTAAATAAGAAAGAGGAACTTGAAGACTAGTATTAGCATAACTTTACACATGATGCTTCAAATTTGTAAGTATTATTAAAGAATACTGCAGTGTGAACATGATCCATGAATGATGAGAAAGTAGAGGAGAAACAATTTTTATACAGCACAAGTATCTCTTCACAATGCTAAAAAAGGTTCAGTAGTCACTGCTGCATCTCCTCATGCATGTGTTTTGTTTGTAAATGTTACCACAAAATCTCTGTGTGGTAACCACATGCATGTTTCACAGGGGAGCAAGATTTTGTTGAGCAGAAAAATTCAGATCATGAATACCCTTTAGCCATGAAGATTTCCAATATATTGAAAAAGAATAGCAACTGCACAACCGATCCTGCAGTACCACCAGCGGTCCTTGAATTGCCTCGCCTCTCACCTGTGCATCACACAATGACTTTGTATTTCATAAAAACATAATCAAAGCCAAGCATTCAGACAACATTATCAGTGTTGCTGAATCCTGTAGGCGCTACCTGCCTCTGCACATCAGCCTGTAATGATAATGAGAGTTTGCATGTGTGTCTGTTAATTTAATAGCAGAGGCAATAACACTGTTACAGTGCTCTCACTACAGGGCAACCCTCTCATCGCTGCCCTTAGCCACCACTAAACCCTGCGTAGGGTCTGATGACTCTGGGCTGTAACACTGCAGGATGCTGGGGGCCAAGGGAAGCCAGCAGGCAAGATACTCAGCACCTCTTTCAGCTCCTGACTTGCAGTATAGCCTTCCTTACATTGCTTTCACCTGGCTATGTCTGCTCTCACAGCTGCTCTGCTGGTCCAGGTGGGGGAAGAAAAGCAAGCTCTGGTCCTGCCCATTACCCTACTCTTGGCCATGGAAACAAGCGAAGCTGTGCCTGTCTTCACGCCACCAGCGAAGATGAGGGCAACCTTAACGTAGCCAGACCTAGAGAGGAGAATTTATGGCCCAGATCCACAAAAGTCCCTGCCTCTCAGTGACTCCAGCAGGAGATAATGCATCTCAAAACCTTTGTCAATTTAGTTTTAATTCTCCCCTTTTCCCTTGCACAAAAGCACTATAAGCTAAAGCATTAAGTTTCCATCAGATACAAGGTACAGACAAAATTTTGAGGGCAGAAAATTCTATTGATTACTTCTAGTGTTCATGACTTTTTTTCTCCCCACCGCACCACTCTCTGCATTGTACCTGTCGCTTCTCTTCAGCGTAACACAGAAAACTAGAGAAAGTAATTACCCTGGCACACGGTGTCCTTCCTCCTCAGCCTCAGCAAGTACCACCAGAGGGGCCTTTTGAAACCACAGGTAGCAAAAACTACCATTCAACACTGGCAGCCTCTGTGCCGCTCTGGAGTACATTCCCCCTCAAAAGCTTGCTGCCAGCCGCACTCCAGTGAAGCGGCAGCTGCCCGGCTGCCAGGGAGAGGGATTTGGGAAAGAGATTCCAGGGGAGAGCTCAAATTTCATCCTCTCATGTACTTCCATGGCTCTGCTCCCCGCACTCTCCATTGGTATTTGTACAACCACTTAAAAACACAGTTTGGGGGCTTGGGGAGGGTTCTTGCTTTTGTAGCTTGACCTCAGTATGGAAGGTGGGCAAGCAAGGGCCACAGCCTAGAGTGAATTGCTTGCACCTCGTTGGTAAGGAGCGATGCTGCCCCATCCACCCTGGCCAATTATGCAGAGTTTAGCTCTGTCTGCAGGAACTGCCTTTCAGATCGTTTTTTAAGTGGATCTGTTAGCACAGCGTAGCTGCCAGCATAGATACAGTAGAACTCTTCTGTGCTGCCTACAATGTAACAGGGGCTGGCAGCCTCCCCAAAACACAGCTGTGCCTAGAGATTTCCTCGCCGGCTGCAGTGCCCATGAGTCAGAGCAGAGGTGGAGAAGCAGCAGCAGCTCCACCATGTGCTCCTCTCACATGGAATAGTCCCCCCTGCATGCATGTCCACCCCGCTCCCTCGCTCCTGCCAGGGCTTACTCCAGCCTAATTGCAGACATACCCAAGGTTCCCTGCAATGATTTGTTTCTTTTCCTAAACTATTCAGTAATGTTTGCAGAATGTAAACCAGTTAGGACATCTTGCCCAGGGACAGACATCAGCAATCCAGAGATTCAGGGAAAGCAAAACTAAAGGATGCTGTCACTACAGCACTTCAACAGGGTACCAGTGTCTCTCCCCGCTCCTACCACACATCCAAAACGTGCAACGAAGCAAGCAAGCACTGTGCAGCCTGAACAGAGTGGCTACAGTTTATGCTATACTGCCTCATCTGTTTTTTTGCACCAGCTGTTCCTGGAAGGAGGTGCCATTGAATTGTTTCTCTCTTCCTCTGATGCTCTGGAAGAAAGACGGGGGCATTTTTTTTAATCTTGGCTTTTTAGCAAAGGGAACAGGGCTGGATTGTTTTGTATTGGCACTTGCTACCTTCTCATCCCATGCCCTTCTTGCTGCACAAGCATGGTACAAGACATTACAAGCCAAAATAATATTTAGGCTTGCAGCTGGGCTCGTTACTGCTGTAATTTAGAAGGTATAACCAGTCATCAGCATTTCAAAATATATTCAGTTTTCAATGAAGAGGCAATTTCCACACGGCAATGACCATAAATGAATGACAGTGTACCTAAGAAGAACGAACAAAGCCGCCAGTCTGTCAAGAATTTGCCTGATGTGTCATCCCAGTTTAATTAAGGGAAAAAATTTACTGTAAGAGACAGGCGAGCAAGTCAATGCTCCTACAAAGGTGCTTCCTTTCCTTTGTGCATTAAAAATAATCTCCCTTTGTTTTGAATTACTGATGCCACAAGCTTGTAGCAAATCATTCTCCAGAATTAAATAGATGGCTGAAAAATGTGAGCCAAATTCATCCTTTATGCACTGGATAAATTTGACTCTAGATGATCTGTGGGTCTTTCAAACTGACCTTAGTGTATCAACTGAGTATTTCCCCCAGATTTTGTGCCCTGAAGGTGCTGAGCTGACCCCAACTGCAGGCAACTCTCAGCTCTCTGGCGAGCGGCTGTGGTGGCCACGCTTTACTCCTGCGCCCCAGGGGCACGAAGTTGCGTCCGACCAGCACTGCCCTTCGCACTGCCCTTCCCAGCCTCGCACTGCGCCTCTGGAGGCACCCCAGCAAGCTGTGCCCCAGAGCCTGCCAGACAATGTCTCCTAGCCAAATCCAGTTTCTTCCACTTCTGCAGTTTCAGTGCAAAAGCAAAAAGCTTTCACAGTCTTTGGAGAACTGCTTCAATCCGAACAAACTTTTCTATCGGAGGTCTAGTGTTTCAGCACGTCGAGGGATGCAAGGCAGCTCCATGGACGTTGCTTACACCAGCTAGGAATCTGTATGGTATTATGGCCAAAACAATCTGTTTTCACTGACTGAATGAGCTCTGACCAATGGCTAAATGTACAATAAAAAGTATTATGTTTCAATCCAAATATTTCTCTATAGTTCTGGAAATCTAGATACAGTAGCACCATGTTTGCGTGGGAGAATGAGAAAGTTAAGACTGCTCCTAAAATAAAAGTTGTGCTGTCTAGAGTACTCATTTTGCCAAAGATGAGCGAAGTCAGAAGAAACAATAAAAACAGTGCATTTTTCAAGAACATTGATTTCAGGGGCGTAGTTTTCTCCAGTTTAATAATAAAAGATACCACAACACATATAAATAAACTGGGGACTGAGAGCTGTAGTTTTAACCTGGTAATGTTCCACAAGGCAAATATATCTAAGTGCATTTATCTCTTCTCAGAGCAGATATGTAAAAGCATTAGCCTCCATCATGCTGTTTTCTGTTATCAGGTCTACATGCAGGCCCAGAGAGACTATGTAGTACATGTATAAATATACATACCCGACTTGGGTACAGTCTCGATATGGCAGCACTGAAAATATGCTACAGAAGGATCTTCTGCTGCTGATAAGGACTATTCTAAAATATAAAAGAAAATAAAAGAAATCAAAGACTAAAATTTAAAAATCCCACCACAATAAGCAAAGCAACAGATGTTACCATTGAAGAATTCATAACCATAAAACTTCCATCGTGGATGATTTCTCCCTCCTCTTTTTTATCTCACAGGTAGGGTATCATGCTACTGAGTCTTCACAGAAGTGCTGAAGCCTGTGCCATACATTACACAGCGAATGAGTAGTGGAGTCCCATCCCCTCTACGGGCTTTCTAGGAAGACTATCTTGAATATATTACTTGGAATCCAGGATAGATGTTTTTCTAGTGAAAGGAGTCCACCCAGAGAGGCAAGGAGACGTTCTGACAATGCACCACTATGGCTGAAACCAAACAGACAAATCCAGCAGCAACCCAGGTGATACACACCACCAACACCTGTGATGCACACCACAACCCTGGGGCTGACTTGCAGTCTGCATTTATCGGAGAAGAATTTCCAGCTGCTAAACCAAAGGACTCCCTTGATTTTCAGCTTCCTGTTCCTGAAATAGCCTGATTCATGGGTGAAGTCAAAGTTTGCTATTATCATAAGTTTTCAGATCCTTTCACTGTTTTCCAGGTTCCTCCTTAAGTCTTCTCCAGTTTTTCCCCATCACCCTTCTTGGTCTCTGGGGCAGTATCACTGGCCTTGGCAGTTGCACAGATGGCAGACAGAAACATCACGTCTTTCAGTCTTACCTTTAAGATCAGTGTCTAGCCCTGATGAACTGCCAGCCACTGCGCTCAGTAATCACATCAGCCCTCTGGGTTATGATGTTGCACTGACACTCAGGCATGACTGATCCCACAGCTCCTCGCCCCTTCTCCTCCAGCACCACGTCTATCTCAGTCACTAACTGTCAGGGCTGAATCCCTCCTGTAAGCATGGCTTGCCTTCATTTCTTATAGGCAGGTAGCCCAACATTTGACTACATGAAAGCATACATTATCTGCCTGCACAGAGCTTATCTCAGAAGCCAGGCCACTCTTACAGCAAACGCCTTGTATTTTTAACCAGTCTCCAAATCTCTGCATCATCTGCAAAGTCACTGTGTGGCATTAAATCCAATACCTTAGAGCTACCTATCTGTTTTACAGCCACACTATTACCTTTAGCCATCAAGCTCTGACATATCATTAAGCAACATCAAAACCACCTTGAGGTCAAGACTCACTTTCCATAAAACTGCGTGGACTGCCAATAGCTATATTATTATAGTTTTGGGAGATGCAGATTGGCAAGAAGCCAAGAGAAGCTTGATCAAGATTTAAGATATAAAATGCCAATAAATAACTGTTTGTAAATATACCCTCTTTCCTTATTACCTTCAGGACACCGACAATTGTACAACTGTACAATGTACACCAAAAAGACCCTTCTTCCCTCTAAAGCTCGCCAAGAGGCTGCATCCCCTCAAATTCCTCTAAGACATGGTGATGGCAATTTGTGCCATCTTCTAATCTGATTAGTGTTAGAATTTACTGATGTTTTACCTTTCTAAAAATCTCCACTTGTGGTCCAAATGCTCGGACCTACTGCTAGGTTGGTTGTCAGGGCTACTGCACTTCCTCGCTCTGCTCTCCAACACTGATTTTTCTGATGTTGTGTGCCACAGATCTCTATGTGAGGATTTCAACCAAATTTTTCATCCTTTGTCCTACACTGGTCAAAGCTGGACAACAAACCCTAGCAAGCTATTTTGTTCTTTACTGTCTGCACCTATAAATCTCATACCAGTTACGCTGTTATTAAAACACTATTTCCTCAAGGGACCAGCTTAGTCATCGTTCCTGGAAAAGGTTTAGATCCTCAAGAGAGCTGCTGCATGTAATGCTCGGAAAAATGGAGAATGATCAATCTTCCCTTCTCCTGGATGATTCTGTTATAGCAATCCTATTTTTTTCCATAAAAGCATATTTAAAAGCAGTGGTATTTACCCTTTAATAAAGGAGGGTTTCTAATAATAAACATGCATACAGCATTAGGAGGTTCTCCTGCAGCAGATAAAGTAGGATTTCATTGTTTGTCTGAATGCTGTAACACCCCATACCTATGGTCAATATCTCAGATCCTGTAAGACGGTGCAGCAGTAAGTTATAGAGCAAGGGGGAATAATTTTTCACATTTGAGAAAGGCAATCCACAAGCAAAAAAAACCTGGCATATGATTAATTTTGTGCTTGCCACTGCTTATTGCTGAATGGTTGCTACTCACAACAGCTTGCTTGTTCGCTGGAAGCCTTGTTTGCTGATGTATGAAACTTGGCACAGATTTCGAGGCTGACATCAGAAAGCATCTTTGAATTCGGAAAACCACGATACCCACTAAGCGTGTTCCCTCCACTCCCTCTGGTTGCTTCTGGAAACACAGCTCTTCCACCAATGCCCTACACCTCCCTAAAAAAACCCCAACTCTTAATACTTAAAGAAAAACAAACTGGTGCTTCCATGTCCACAAGCAGAGACAACAGTGGGAAGCTACCACAGAAAACTCGCTGTGTGTTATTAGAAGGAATCAGACCAGAAAGGAAATAAAAAGCACCAGCCCAGCCTCTGGTTTTTTCAGATTTCTTTCCCTTGGGACCCAAGTATTGCCTCTCTTTCCATAAACCGGGAGACCCTCTGTACATAAAGATCTCCCAGGCAGAGCAGGAGAGGAGCCCATGGCCTCCACTGCCAGGATGCCACAAAACCCCATCTGCAGAGCTGCTGGAGGGGGCTGGTGCAAAACAGCTTTAGGAGCTGGACCGGAAGAGAAGCAGGGAAGGCAGTGGTCAGAAGCTCATCACAGAGGGATAAAATGGCAGTTTATTTAGAGGTCTGATGATATGCATGGAAAAGAAAAAAATTCTGAGAGCCTGCAATGGCTTGCTGGAGCAGAAAAGTGCAGAAACTTGCCACAAAGTATGCTTTGGAGAAGAAGGTGTGGTGGAAGCCTGTTGCTATTCAAGAAAAATCAAATTATTGTTTGTGGGAGAAAAGTACTTTCCTGGATTTCAATTCTTCAACAAAGGGTGTCTACGATCTTGTGCAGCTCTGAATGAGCTATCTCCGACATCAGAAGCAGCTTGAGTCAGAGTGGGTTTACGTGCCCTGATTGCCATTGTGCCACCTAGACATGTTTAAAATTACTTCACGAAAAGGTTTTCACTCTCTAATTCTCACATTTCACCAAGAAGTTGCACTAATTACTATGGTTCAGAGCAACCATTATTTTGCAAGAGAGCTCTGACAATGTGCAACTCTCTGAGACTGTAAAAGCTAAGCTTTCAATTTCTCTAATGAGGTGTATGCTATGAAACTACAAAAACTTACTGAGCACAAGGCTCTCAACATAATCAGTAATTCACTTGACTTGAAGAAGAATAAAGTCTGTTTTCTTCAGCATCTCTCTAGGCTTGATTGTGTCGCACCAAAAGGCTGCGATCAGGCAATGTGATATACATCATATGTACCCTATACAAGTGGAATACTGTAGCCTCTTTTCTCATACCTGATTGATGATGTTTGACTACCAGGGCTTTGCTGGCCTGCACACAAAGGTGAACACACAAACCATGGATGCTGTCTAGGTAGCAGCCATCATTTTGGAGTCTCCTAAGTTCAAGTTGGGGCTATTGGAAGGTGGCTGAGAGTAATTATGAACTGTGAGGACACTGCAAACAGTCAACCTCTTAGAGTGCATGTGTGTGCATTTCCACAATTAAAAGGGCAGCAAAAGAGACCTTTCATAGCCTATGGGTGGTGTTTGGCCTTGGCTTAGATCTGTATACTAACAAAAAAATTGAGAAGGCAATGGCCTGGCAGGGGGAGAGGAGCATTGTTTTACTGCTTTTATATCTGCTATATAGGATGACTCTAGAAATGTTCTTGTCCCATTCTCACTATGAATTGTTTGTTCAGCTGGCTCAGGTTGCTGCTTTGGTGGCCTGTTTCTGGTAGATAGGAAATCTTCTGCTTCACAGTTTATGGAAGATACCACCAAAATAAACCTGCTGAGTAAAGTGGATGAAACCACACGCTGGTGGCTACCTGTGCTAATTTGTATGTTAGGGTTGACTTGCCTTTGTCTTTTAATGGGAAAATTTATTTTGTGCTATTTTACAAGATTGCTTTGATAATACAGTCTAGGAAACCTAATTTTCCAGCTCCTTTAATAAGCCACGTCCTACAAATCCGAAGAAACCGGTTTAACCAGTGCACAGAATCATCAACAGGAAGCTTTACAAGGACTAGCTGATAAGCTGCGGTCTGTGTATAGGCGGTTTTTCTCTGTGCTAAATAGCTGAACTCTTATTTTAACCACAGCCGGTCTGCCTTGCCGCTGGACTGCCGAAGGCTGCACCCAGAGCATCGCCGCTCCGCGCATGCCATCCCCAGGGCCAAGAGCAGAAGAGCTCGGTGCCGCAGGACAAGGACACCTCACTTTACAGGTGAGAGCTGCAAATAAGGGCAGTTACCAGAGAAAGGAGCCCTGAGCTATCATCCACACTGCAGCTCTCCTTTCTGTGACACTCACCGTCACAAGCCAGTGAAACAATTACTGAAAGCGCTAGCTATTTTAAAGCCCAGCTATCAAATTCACCACTCAAAAATATATTCTGTGTAGATGTTTTCAAAGCTGGGTTCCTCAAGTTAAGTTGGAAGGCTGACATGCTGCGACAGAAGGGTCAGGGGTTTTGGAGATTGCTCAGAGAGCCTGACTTCAGCCTGGCTCAATGCCTGTGTCCTGCACAACCACGCAGGAGCTGCCTGGGACGAGGTCCCGGGCACGGGAAGGAGCCCCAGGAGGGTTTTCTATCCATTGCAATACCTGTGCTCCTCCATTGTCACAGAGAACTGGGGAGGTCACCAACTTTAAAGGTCTTAAAGTACTCAGAAACTCTTGATTTTACAATGAACACATAAAGCAGATCCACCTGAATTTCCAGAGGTCCTTTTCTAAGGACTAAGAAAATAATTAACTATTAACACCTATTAACTTCAGTGATTGCAGCAGCATCCAGACCCCTTGGAAAAACAGGGTATGCGCTCAGATTACTTACTGCTAGACTTAGCTGGCCTTCGGGGTGACACAAAGTGTTGACTTTGCATTTTATTTTTAGCTAATATTGCTGTGACTCTTTGTCCATAGGACAAAAAGCATTTTCAAAACTGTGTATCTTATTCTTATTGTATTTGTGTTCTAGATAAAGGAATCTTTATTATGATTATGGAAATATTCTGGAAAACTGTGTCTGCTGATAAAGATAAGCAGCCAGTTGAATAACAGAAGCTTACTCCCTGTTTTCTTAGCAAGACAAATATTCAGTTTTATTATCAGACATAATGACTGATATATAAACTAAGATAAAATGCTAGGACATATCCTACAAATACTTTTTTGCAACAGATGGAGAAAAGAGTTCACGAATCAAATATTTACTCATTTTTTAGCAGGTAGTATTTCTATCAAGTTTATGGATGTATTTTATATATGCATCTCAGAAATTACTCATTCTCTGTGGAATCTGCATAATACTTTATGAATAAGTATTTTTTGCTACAAGAAATTCCCAGAGCGTGCATATATTTATGTACAAAACAGACTAAAATTAGAGGGCTGCTTTTCAGCGTTTGATTCCACATGTATTTGTTGTAAAGACAATAATCAGCTGCTAGTCAGACAATAGTTAAGTCAACAGTTCTGCATGTGTCTGTTTGCTACAAAAGCTGTTTCTAAAAAGCCGTCATCACTCAGAGCCACCTTCTGCAATATTTATGCTGATTACTACCTTTCACTTCATTTAATTGTACATGTGAGAATAAACGCGAGGAAAATTTTGCTCGAGCCAAGTAACACCTACCAGAATTCAATTCATAAAACCTGCAGTTCAACGTAATGTCAGAATTTCTATTGACCTGTTTCCACGTTTGATGGAAACCACAGGCTGCGTGCACAAGTCGGTCCACAGGAACATATGTGGTTCTCGCCCACGGCAGTTCTATGAGAACAGCTCTGTGCAAGGGTCAACTCACAGTGGGATGGTTTAGTCTATATGCAACCTGTTCAGGTAGATCTATTTAAAACCTACTCAAGTTTGGAAGAATAAAATCATGAGGCACGGGGAATTGTCTTGGGGAAAAAACAGAGAGGGCAGGTGTCTTCTTTGTAAGCAGGGAGGAGTTAGTTTCACTTCTGAGCTGGATGATACCACAATAAAGAACCTATTTTGCTGATGGGAACACCACAACAGGCGGCGTGCCTTTGCAGTAAGGGAAGTCCCTGCTGACTGCTGCTGTATAGGTCCCACCAGTGCTTATGGCTGCAATCTGGGCAGTGCACGCCCCAGCTCGTGGTGTGCCGTGGCCACAGCTGCACCCCTCACACATCCCCTGGGAGCCCCTCTGCCTGCATCTGCCCTGAAAACAAGGATCCCACTCCTCACCTTGCTACAAGCATCCCCAGCTGCGTCTTTAACCAACCAGCACTTTGCATCTGGGAGGACGCAACGGTGCGATCGGGATCTGTCACGTTTATAATTTATCTTGTAAGACTCAGGATAATCTTAATACCTTTCCCTGAAGCTGTTTTCTTGAGTCGCTTGTCTGGTAAGCCTCCCGCCACAGGCAGCCCTGACAACCCAGCTAGCTTGATGCCTACCCTTACACCCACTAGTAGATGTTGAAATGTCATTCAGCCATTGCTAAACTCGCTCCTGGCAGGTTAGGCCATGCGCCCCTCTCACACTTAGCACGTGGCACTACCCTAGAAAAAATGCAACCAGATCATGCCTAGTTTACTCCAACTGATTTTCATTTTACGCAAGTTATTTGTGTTATGGAGACACAAGTCTTAAAAATCCATGGACTAGCACTTCCATTGACTCGTACTTCACCCAAGGAAGGAGCGCGTGCTGCAGCCTGCACCTTCACAGACTATTCTAAAGCCCACCGCTATATATTTGGTTAAGCGGCAATGGCACATGGTGCTCTTGCATGGGGATGCTGACCCTGCCCTTTCCCTTGCACCCCATGGATTGCATTTGCAGAAGCAGCTTTTGCATGCACAGTACCTGCCATTTCTGGTATCGTGTTGCCGCATGTTCTTGATAAAATGAACCTTCTTAAAGTTCTTTGGTCTGGGTGATCCTGAGAGTGTTCGACATCTGAAAAACAAATCAGTTGGGGGGGGGGGGGGAAAAAAATAGAAGTACTCAGTTCCCTGCTGTACGGCCAAGAAGCCTACACAAAGGCAGGAAGGAAAGACGAGACAAATGATTCAAGTCACCCTGTGTTAGGAATCAGCAAGAACAATAAAGACAATAAGTCTGGAAATGCGACAGCTCAAATAAAAAAAAATATTTAAAACAATAGTAAGAAAAGGCACCACCACCTCTCCCTTCATGCAAAAAAACACATCATAAAAAAAATCTCAGCAAAATAAAACTTCCTGTAATCTGCTGTGGCAGCTTAGGCCAAGCTTTCAGAGGAAAAAAAAATTAAACTAAACCAAAAAGTGGTAAATATGCAATTTTCCCACTCACACCAACACCCACACTTTTGTATCCTCCTCAGCTATTGATAAAGGAGCTACTGAAGAAAGTTCTTTCTTGTTTTAATTTTAGAAAGACTTAAAATCTCTCATTTGCAAGGATAATTCCTATCTGCTTTTAACTCTAAATATTACTTTTCATGTTCCTGCCAGCATACAAAACAACTGAAAATAAAATAAATTACCTCAGGAAAAAAAAAATCATTCTTCAAAACATTAATCCTTAAATCCATTTTACATCTGAACGCACTTTTAAAATTGCAGTTAGAGAAAGAAATTGCCAGAGGGAGGAGAGATGAGACAAACAGCAATATCCTCCCCGCTTCCAGCCTTGCTCTTTTTACTCAGCTGAAACCACAGCGCCTTGTGAAAGCTTCCTCTGTTTCATCTCACTGCTGTTTTGTTGCAAGGCACGGCACAGTGCGCAGGCACCGGAGATAAGTCCTGCGCTCGCTGTGTGGCCAGGGCTGCTGGACCGCAGCCGCTGCATCCTCCGTGGGAGCTAAGGGACAAGCATCCTTCGCCGCACACGGGACCAGCATGGTCCCTCTGCGTTGAGCCTCCCTAACCTATTTTTCCCATCCTCTCCTACACACAGGCAGAGTTCAGCAGCTTCCCAACCCCAAGAGGTCCTTCTGTTGGACTGAAACTACGGACCACCGGTCCCAAGCCACCAGTGACTGCCAGTCCCCGTTGCCGTACCCAAACGCCATCAGGCTGCATGGGCACACCCCGAAGGGGGGACCCCATCAGTTTGCTATTTCTGCCTCCCTCCTGTTAGTAAAATCCTTGAGATTCCCTCATCCTCTGGTTGCAATTAGCCTTGTTAGCTTCTTCACGGGAAAATACCGCCAAGAGAGAGGTTCTACCACCAATTCTGCAAATTAGCAAGTAAAAATACTGCCTCGCAAACCACACTTTGTTATATCTTTTGCCAATTATACGTTTGAATCATTTATGAGAACGCTTCGTAACATGCTGGTAAGCATTCAATGGTAAGCTTTGCAAAAATAATCAAGCCTTGGTAATAGGCCAGTTGGTACAGCCTCCGCTATTAAGTCTTTGCTTCGAGGTGGGGAGAGACGGCCAATCTGCATGTGGATAAACAAGGCTATAGGCTAAGCACCGACATAAGCCAGCTGAATTACAGGTCCTAAGATAAAGAGACATTCAAAATTAAGCTGCCGCCTTGCCGAACAGCTGACCTGCAAGCATACCACGCACTGGTCAGATTACTGATCAGCCCGTTTCTGAACTGTTAAGCAGTTGCTCCATTTTCCATCACCCCAGAGGATTGCCTAGCGACCAATTACTGCGGTCCCCAGAGAAGCTGTGGTCTCCTGGATGCAGAAATAAAGCCGCGCTGAAGCTGCTGATATAACAAGGATGGGGCAGATTTGTTAGTGAGGTAGCAGTCACAAACCTACCAGCCAACACACAAAGACAGTAACGCTGGTTACTGAAATAAGATTGCATGTGCTGAGAGAACACGCAATAAAAACCCATAAAAAGTAAGAATGCTAAAAATACTAGCCTTCAAAAGCTTACTTTATTAAACCAGCTGTACTTACTTTTTAAAGGTACCATGTACGTTAGGGGCTAGTCATTCATGTTAGTGACAACTAAACTTTTCTATTAATCAAATCTGACTTTTTATTTCCTGACATTTTATTTAAATACTGACTTTTTATTTAATAACCTAAAGCCAGGGAACGTGTAATTCATGTCACCTGCCATCTTGCAGGGCATGTGAGGTTTCAACACCTTTACCCACTATGAAGAACATCTTAACGTGAACACCCAGCTACTTTTCAACATGGGGAGGGACAGCAAGTCTGTCCATGCATGTGCCTTACAGACAAGTAACCAGAGAGAGAGAGTAAATAAAATGACCTCCGCAGTGGGGCATTTTCCTCAATATCCTCCAGAGTCTCCAGAGAAGATCGCTGGGAGATCAGCCGACGTCTGCAGAGAAAACAGAACACAAAACATCACCACTGGTTAGAGGGCATGAGAAAGTCCTCAGAGCTGTTATTTAGTAAAGCTCACAAACTGCTGTTCACTAGCTGAGCCATACCTTTGGATATTAATACATTTTGTTCCGTTCTGCTTATCTTACTAAATCTATTTGATCCCGACCAGAAGCAAACTTACTCCATACAAGCTTCTATAGCAAAACAGAAGTTGAAACTTCCCAACAGCTCCTCCTCAGTTTGTGCTTTCAGGTTTTCCTTCCTTCAAGGGTTTAACACCCACCTAACACCAGTCCCACATTTGCTGTGCTATAGCTTGCAATGCCACAAGTACAGTTCTTTGATAAAATAATGCAGACGTAGATCTACAGAGGCCGCCTGTCGTCCACACTGACACAGGGGACACTTCTCTTTGCCCCTTGCCCTTTTTACCAAATAAATGCCACTCGTTTCTCAGTGATGTCCATCTCATCACTCCTGTGAGGAGTGACTGAAGAGAGATGAAAGATGACAGAGCTGGCAGCACTGGGCACAAACTAGCGGATTAAAAGGGAGCTCTGACAATCCCTCTGAGCAGCCCCGATGAGTTTCGTCCTGTTTTAAACCAGTTTTCTACAGCTGAGTCAGATCCCTCCTCCACCTTCAGCGAAATGAAGTAAGGAAATCTTAGCATTTCAAGTTTTCTGACTGTTCTAGCAGTCAGGGAAAAAGCCCCAGTACAGGCTTGGTTTTAGCAGCAATTGCTGCTGCACAACCTCCAAACACCCCAACAGCAGCACAAAACGAGGAGCTGCACCCAACCCTCCAAAACCACCATAAATACAAAAAATAAATATATTAGATACAGCCCACCTGCAGGCACATAATGAAAAATTAAGCTGGCAATCACCGAAACGACCCTGTCGGTGGGTGTTAAGCAGCTGCGACAGCCAGTGGAATGAAGGCACCGTGCTGCAGCAGCCGGCTAGCATGGGGAGTGTCAGCGCCCATCGCTCCTAGGGGCCATTGCTGAGGGGTACAGTACCTCGCCAGTGATTTTATGACTGTCAACCGAAATGATAAAAGTCCTCACAGACTACCACTACTTTTTCCCAATTACCTCAATATCCTTCCCACTGAGCTGCCTTACTCCCTTCATCTGCACGTAAAGAGCTTCCAGAATCTCAATGTGTTATGAGCACCCCCATGCTTGGATGGATGCATGCTCATTAATTTATTCCTGGGCTGTATTTTCACAATAAATTGTTTTCTCTGATGCCAGTGTAAGCAGTTTCTAATCCTCCTTGCAATTTGCTAGCCCCTCCAGTTGTGCTGCTACAACTGTTCCTGCAGCCATGCTGCAAATCTGATTACCGAAATGTTTTTCAGTTCAAAATAACCCTGAGGTTCAGTGATTCAGTTTACTACTAGTTCAAGCATCCGATTTCTATCACTAACCCCCAGACAACACATTTCAGGACAGTTTGAATGTGTACGTGGCTTTTCGGGTACTTAGAAAATCATAAAAAAACCCTCAAACAATTTATAGAGCAAGTAACTGTGAAGCGTAATCCTCTTAGGAAAATATGCAAACCTAAATCCCCTCAGGCTTTGTCTAAACTAGAATTTTAGAAGATCTGGTGCAAGATAGGATAGACCTTCAAAATGCTAAGAAAAAATAAAGTCTGCGTTTCAGGGTGTGCTGAACTTGCTGGCGTAGACAAGGAAGAAAAGACCAAACATCTGTCTCCTGCACCCACGGGTGCTCCCTCGGCTCCATCCACAGTCAGAGGACATAGAGATTTCTAGGGAGAAATTCAGATCAGGAGGAGCTCCCCCTCTATTTTCAGTCACGTTGGTCCATAAACAAGAGTTGGAAGTTTCAACTACCAGCACCACTGATGTAGCGGATGATAGCAGTTGCTTTTTAATACCTCTTTATACGTCATTAGCTTAGTAACACACTTAAATGATGGTACCCTCCCATCTTGCGGTGTTATGACACAAAAAGCATGCTTTGCGTGTTGTTAGTCGAACAGAGATAAGCAACAGTACAACCGTGCCACCTTCCCCATATTAAATTTATCAAACTAGTCACACAGTATTTCCCCCAGATGCCTGTTAGATGCCATAAGGTGCTTGTACAACACCAGATGCATATCCCAGCCACCACTGCAATCCTCCTCCAAGCCTCTCCTCGCCCGAAGTTATGCACCATCCTCAGCTTCATTGCCAATGGCTTGGCGGAGATGGGTTTGAAGATCCTACATTTGCATCTGTTACTAAGGCAGATGCATTGGTTGGCAGAAATACCCGCAACTGCATTTCATCAGCTCCAGGTCATCCAGTTGCCTGCTGATTGTTCAGATTCCTCTGGATTCCCTTGCTGGTCGCAGCTTCTTAAACACAGCACCAGGGATGCTGCCTCCTGGTTTTTGCTTGCTAACCTCGAATGCACCACAGGCTGGATGGGAATCACCGCCACCCCTCTTGGCACTAAAGAGCTCACACTGATTTTCACCGGTAGCGATTTCACAGTATTTTGGGGACTTAATATGGCAAACAAGTCTGCACAAAGAAAGGGGGGAAGCTCTTTGCTCACCCCAGCTTGGGAGAGGAGTACTGATACCTGAGCTCCCTCTCAGCTAGCATGAATATAAGCATGACGCTCGATAAATTCATCCAGGAAGGAAGGAAGGAAGGAAGCAGATGAACCCCCCCTGCTGAAATCAGTTCATGCTGCCTGGGAATTGCACCCTCTTTTCACTGAAGAAGCTCAGTCGCAATGAAGTATGTGCAATTATTCCACTTTATCTTAAATCGTTATTTCAAGGCCTAATTAAGATGACCTAAATACCAATAGTTCATAAGCTTTCCACAGCTGGATATTATAGCAGAAATGCCAACTAATGAACCTACCTGCTGTGAACCAAGTCACATCCTGTGCCACACACACATAGGAAAAAGCAAAGCTTTTGAAAGGGTGTTCCAGGGAATACAAGCAAAACCAGCTTTTCATTGTCTTCATTAAAAACTAATCGCCTCAACTGGTGCTTAATATTTAAATTAATTTATCATCTTTCTTCAGGCAAGCAGTCAGGGCTTGTCTATACAACTTCTAAAAGGGTTATTTTTCAAAAATTGATTAACATGCTATAGCAGCTGGTATATGTAGACACTTGCACTGAAATAACCCGAACTGTTTTATACCACACATCACTATCATTCTGATGTAAGGCTGTGTTGATACCTATTTTATAATAAAAAATATCCTATTTCAATAATAATTAGGGGAAAAGCCTTCTATTGTTAAGGAAGAGTACCTATATGCAGACCAAAACAAAATAGCGCTGTGTGACTCACACAGGATCCAGGCTTTGGGATAAGTTTTTAGGCAGATGCATTTTTGATATGAAATGCTTTAAAACTTGGGCAGAGTAAATGTCAGCCAGCTAACACACACTAAAATACATTTGCCCTTAATAACAAAACTAAAGATGTTTCAGTAAAAATGTTAATTTCTCCTACTTCACGGAAACAATTCCTCCTAGTTTAACTACCACATCCGAGGTATACCAAACCCTCCCCTCTCTCCCCACACCCCCAGGCACACAGAAGCAAGTAGTTTAGCTCTGGAAAGATGACGACCTCCTAGTTCTAATGATCAGCCCCCGCGGGACATTGTCGGTCACAGTCTCATGCAACTTAACAGACTTTTTTGTTTGTTTTAAAATCAAGTAATACCACTTTCCCTTAAACACCTATCTAAAATACTTTTTTTCTGTTTCCTCCCTGTTGCCTGTGCAATTGTTACATGAGCCCAGAAATAACCAATGCCCTACAATCAAATTCCAAGCCCAGTCCAAAGAAAGAGACTAAAGAGATATTTGATGCCCTGGTATTTTAAACAGCTGTTTTCTAAGATATTCATGACCCTGTTTGCATACTGGATTTATCTTTGACCAGCTGTCTGAATCTCTGTGGAAGTTTCTTAAAACCTGAAATGTTGTCTCTGTTTCCCCTCTCCAAAGTCAGATTAATATGCAGCTCAGTTGTAAAAATGAAATAAAATACAGGACAAATAAAATAAAGCAGGACTGTAACAAAACAGCAAACAGCCACAGTGAGTAGACTGCAAAAAGATTCACTGTAACCAACCCATCAATTGGTGGAAAATTATCTTCAGTGTCAATTGCTGCAAAATACTCAGCTCAATTATGTTAAACATACAAAATCTTAAGCCCCATAGACAGGAGGTGATAAAAAAATGGAGCTGCAATCAGAGCACTGGATAAATTCATCCAGGAAGGAAGAAAGCCGACGATAATCCAAGAGATAAGGAAAAATAAATCCATGTGTAATGACTTTCTAGCACAGCTACAAAATCAGGAAGAAAAAGCTGCATTTTAAACACACCTAATTTTTGTGAAAGTTGTTGGTGTAGACCCCCCCCGCTTCTGTTAAGATTACAAACCTATAACGGCTGAAACCAGTAGCGTGGGTGCTGCTGGCTCCCAGAAAAAAAGCATCCCTCAGGACAAGCTTCTCCACTTTGTCTGGGACAACTGAATCTCTTCAGAGATGCAGTGACGATGGGACACACGAGTGCTAATCATGTGAGCATCTGCCGACTGCGTTAACACTGATGGGAGAACTTGGGAGGGAAAAGACATTTCAGCAGCTGAAGACTGTTGGTAGTTCACATGCCCACTGGGTCACCTTCTCCTTTCAGGTGGCCAGGGAAAATGAACGTGCATGAACAAGAGCCACAGGGCAGAAACATCAGGGCTATTACCTTCTGGTCACAACCACATCAGAAAAGCACAAGACTACCTGGCACTTGGAAAACGTTGAATTCCTTGTTTTCACTGTGCCTTCATCACAAAAGATGTATCCTACACGCAGGAAGACTACCCTACATATGTACACAAGGGGAGTGGAAAGAAAGTCATTATAAAACTTGCAGCGATGGGGAACGAGATCAGGATAACTCAGGGCCTGCCTAGAGGCATAAGTGGAGGGTTTCCCTCTGCCATCCATCCACCCTTCTGAAAGGTGCCAGCTCTGGACTCAAAGAGGAGCTCTTGCCCAAAAGCCAACCTACTGTTGCCCAAAAGCCAACCTAGTCCTTTGCAAACACTCCTTGGGGAGTTACCAAAACATGCTCTGGACATGCAGCTCCCATAGGTCAAACCAGGCAGAGCATCACCTTGATCCTACCTCTACGGGAACAGCAACCCTAGGGCTGGTTTTTCATTGTGCTTCATATTGTTCCCTCCAACACCAAAATGGCTTGAACAGTAAAGGGAAAACAAGGAGAGTATTCAATGAGATCTAAGATCAGGCTTCTAGGTGCTAGAATGGAAAAACAAAGATTAAAAGTAAATATTATTATATATTACAAGTAAATATATACATATAAACACAGTTCTGATCTACAGTCCACAACAAACCCTGGCTGTTCAGTATTCTAGTTCCTTCAGCACGTGCTGGCCACAAACGTATCTTCCAAGCAACTTTGAATAAGGTACATTTACCATTCTCCTCCCTAACTCCTTTGGAGTTCGGATTTGGGTATACGTAGAAACGCAGCTGCTGGCCCTCTCCTGGGCCAGGGGAGCCGGCAGTCAGCAGAGAGCTGCCAGACGCAGGCCGTGCCCTGTCCCCAGCAGCCCCAGCCCCTTCGTCACCCTAAAAGCCACCTCTCTCCATCTCCTCCTCAGCCCGCCAGCTGAACGCCTCTGCCCAGACTCCCAGGCTAAGCTGCCATCAATTAATACACTCTTCTGAAATACTATACAAGACATCAGCTGCGTACGAGTCCCCATTCAGTTCCTGACCCCTGACTCCATGACCCAGCGTGAACCCAGATGAAAGACCCGCTAATGAGTCACCTCTCGCCCTCCCTCTGAAGTTTTTACTGGGATTCTTATGTCCCAGCTCATTTTCTTCCTATCTTTTGCCAATATCACAGGAAGACAAACACAGGAAAAACAAACCCTGAGGCTATTAAAAATTATTAAGGGAAACAGAGTTTCCAGGCGCTACCCAAACCGATATAAAACAGTATTTAATTGTGTGCTATCTTAATTATGCAGCAGAGCCATTCTCTGCAAAGAACATCAGACTCCATTTAGGACTTCCAAGCTGCGCAGCATATTGGCAAGGCTGCCCACAATGGGAGTTAAAAGCATCTGGCGCATGCTGAAAATGGGTTATTTTGTTAATTTAGCAGCCCAACCCAAACACACAGAGAATATACCAAGAGACCTCCATTTAGCTGTCACCTACCTGCAGGCAGGATGCAAACACAGCTTAAGATCACAGCCTTCTGCTGTGAAGGAAAGTCTCCGACGCAGAGATCCTGAGCTAGCAGGACCCCCAACAACCTGCTCCTCTTGGGATACGGACTGCAAGGAGAGAGACCTTCAAACCTAGGCTAGAGATAATTAGGAGAATAATGCCACGCCAAATGCCTCCTCGGTCTCCATCAGCCTTTTGGGGGTAAGCAGGAAGATGGGCAGAAAACAAGCGGATGAGGGGAGAGCTATGGCATAAACATGCCTCCATGCCAGGCTCCTCCCAAACCAGATGTACCCCCCCTGCACTGAGTACCCTATCTATATTGCCATCCAACTCCTTCTCCAAGCCTCATCCTCCCACAATACCCAAGGCAGAAGCTTCAAAATACACAGCACTCAAACTGCTGCCTGCTGACCTGTCTGCATGTAACATCTCAGGGTAAAAAATACCTACACGGCCATCCCGAAGGTAGGATTTTTTTTGTGTGTGTGTACAAATCATACTCATGTCAAATACAGAGTACAAAAAGAAAGAAGTAAGAAAGAATGAAGGAAATCAACATGACAATACTGAAGTATCCTGCTGACCTTTCATAGTGTGGCAAAGCAACGTAATGCTCTGTTCACAAATTATTATGTAGCTTTACACACATGATCTTTCAAACGGCCCAAAAAATTCTAGCATGGCTCTGTCCCAATGTCCCAGAGGGATCATGTGGGTCTGGTTATATCAAATATAAAATCAGGAGTACCAGCACTGCAAAGAGACAGGGGACTTACACTAGAATTGCTGAGAAGCAAGCTGTTCACTGACAAAGCATTTGTATAGTGTGAATGTGTATAAGCATGTGTGCAGAAAAACAGAAGGTACGGTAGAACTGGTTTTGGGGTTTTTTTTTAGCGTCTTGCACAATTCAACTTGATATATTAATTATCAGTCTTGCTAGAAGACATGATTCTGGGAGGAAATGCATTCAAAATTAGGCATTGATATGAAATCTCTAGTGAAGGAAAAAACCAGGGTTGAGTCTAGGGAGAATGGAAGAGCAATCACTACATGTTGTTGATTCTGGGGGCCCTTTCATTTTCACCTTCCCCAGCTGGATTCCCAATTCACCAAAGACAGATCTTGTTTGAAACCTACCATCTTCCCTCTGCAGGCAGCTGCCTCTGCACCCAATCCTCTTAGTGTTGGCTCTACCCAAGCCATAATGAGGAGCTACAGCTGCAATTCAGTAAGATTCATTTAAAGACAGCAGAGCGCTCACAAATCCTGAAGCGCCTAAAATCTATATCCTCTATTATCTGTAACCAGTGATTTACAGATTCACTGTCTTCACTTTACTGACTCTGCAGCAGCGTGATAGCTTTCAGAAGGCTTGTGCACAGTGATTTATTCTGAGTATGCCCCAACACTGCCACAGCTATATTTTTCAGAACAGCCATTACCTCATAACCTAACACATATTACCATGGTAAGACACCAATGGGCACCAACTTAATTAAAGATACTCAAAACTAGCAAAGGAGCAAACAACAAGATTAATCATCTGTCCTTATGAAAACAAGGATGCAGATACAACAGCACTGTAAAGAACATACAAATTCTCCATCTTTATGTCCTTTTTCTACAGTAGAACCCACCCCATAATAGCCTTTGTCTCATCAACATTCATCTAACAAATTCTTCATGTGTTGTTTCTGCCTGACAAACTCTGTTCCATTGTAAAATGATGCACATGTAGGTCTGTCCACAAGCAACATTGCTCCTTAAAAGCCACATCCTAAGGATACCTATTCCTAAGAAAAGAAATGAAGAATCAACACTTAAACTGAGGACACTACTTGAGTAAGCCACGCTGCAAGACCAGTTTTTAAAGTATCAAATCCCGTAATGTTGTATTTCAGAGCAGCCAATTTTCTGGAATTAACTAAGAAACTCACTTGCAAGTCAAGGCTATATGCAGTAGATACCATAACACAGGGAAGCACATACATGCACTACTAAGTCATCTGAAAAAAAGACTTTAATTCTAGCCTGCACAGAAAACTATGCAATTAAAACCGCTGCCTTTCCCCATTTGTTTTCCTTTTTCACTTGCAGCATTTCTTAGGTTACCTACAGCCCAACCTCATATCCCTGTCTTGCCTCCAGATGCACATGTGCTACCTGGGAAAACATATTCTGCAATCCCACACCTTAACATTAGACTTAGAAGAACAGGCACTTAATAAATCTCCTTGCTAAAAAAAAAATGTATCCTAGACACTGTGAATTGCCTGGATAAAGTTCTTTTGATGGAAAAAAGAAAGTCCCCTATGTGAGCCAGACATAAAGACCAAACCGAACAAGTGAAAGCTAGCGTGAGGCATTTCATGCATGAGATACGAATGCTGGCACAGGTGGCGGCAATCAGAGTGTTTCCTGGTGCATACTTTGGATTTAGTTCTGGGCACATTTGCTACAAATTCCCTCGGGATCAGGCGCTTTTCCCACCATCCCATTACGTACCCAGGAGTCAATGCCCTCCTTTCCCTGGCCATGTGTTGCTAAAGCCCAAGCCAATTCATAAGGTTGAGAGAAGTCAAATATTGGATAGCTTAGATATCCAATGCTGGGTATACTTCCAGATATCTGTGACATCTGTGATAACGCAAGGCAGTCCAGTGCCATAATTTTAAATATTACATCCACGGGGATTAATGCCTTCTTGCCTGTTAGTTCACGCACAGTCAGTTTTAATGCCAAAGACATTTGAGTACAAAAAGACATATTTACTTAAAATATTTCATTTGCTTATGCTTTACTTAAAAACATATTTGCAATAATAGAGAGACATTTCAAAAACGGTGCAACAAGATCCCTTATTAGGGTAAAGGAAGGTCCTTACTGTCCAGTCTGCTTCAACATGCCTGCGAGCTTGTGGGCCTGGGGCTCGCAAGAGAGAGCTCAGCTCTTCCCTGCTCTTCCCGCTAGGGACAGATCCTGGAGCCAACCAGCATAATTGCTCTGGGAAAAGCAAACTACCTCCTCTTTCTCTCTGCCCCTGCCACTGTGACTGGGCACGGCATCCTCCTGCTACCAGGTACTGGGTTGATAGGTGGTAGCAGAGGATTAGATCATTTTCTTCTCTCTCTGTTGAGGTCCCTTGCTCAGCATGGCATTCCATAATTGGCACATTCCCAGCCTGAGGTTGCTCTCTCCTGGTACACACAGATCTGTATTAAAAATTTAAATGTTTTCAGAAACCAGTTTACTCCATTCAGAACATTTAGTTCATATGATCTGCAGGGTGAAAGACCAGCTACAAACCGAACACAACGGTACAGCTTATCCCAGGTACACATATAAAGACTAATCATGGTTTAGAGGGTGACATTTAAGGTTTAGAGGGTGATCTGTGCGAGGAAACCTCACTTCTCCCTACTCCCAGTAAGCAAGTATTATGGGGATCCACATAATACTGCTAACATTTGGTTGTGTAGCTGTATCATTTGCTCACTGTTAAGGTATGGTGGTAGTGTCCAATATTTAGAGAAGCTTGCCAAGAAGCCTCCCCACCTGTTTGCACAACAGAGAGCACCCAGCAGTCACCCTAATGAACTTTTCATTGACCTGGCAAATGTAGCCTACATCTGCAGGCTGGGGAACTGCCTTTCCCGGGATCAATACTTCCCCAAGAGCGTACACCGCAATCGGCAGAGGCCGGAGGCTCAGAAAGCATCTCCCCTACTCTGTACTGCAAACAGCCTCTTCCAAGGGCACCATCACCACTCACTCACTCAGGGAACAGACGCTGCTCTGCCACCCCAGAACCAGCTGGATGTGAAGACCTGAAAGGGTCCTAAATTCATAAGTTTTATATGTCCTTTTATATTCCTATATTCCTCACATACTGTCAAAGTGCTGGGTTATCAGATGAACAGAAATAATGCTTATTCTGGTAATCCGAGCAGTCTCCTACTTAGTAAATTACTTATTAGAGGACTGAATTTTTCTGGGTGCCAACTAGTTGGTTGGCTAGCAAATACCCAGCACTGAAATACCAGTTTTCAATCAGTTTGGGGGGGAAAAAAAAACTCCAAGAAATTTGGACAATGCCCTTATTAACAGGCTTTAACTTTTGGTCAGCCCTGAAGTGGCCAGGCAGCTCCCTTCCAACTGAAGTATTTTATTCTATTCTATTCTAAAAAGCAGATTCATCAACAAGCTGCCAGAGCACTCTGCTAGACTGGGTCTACTGATATTTCATATTATCAGAGCAATAAAAAGCATCTCATAGTGATAAATCTGGCCAACAAAGTGCAATTTAGACGGCTGCTTTAAGACCAGCATTATTAGAAGGCAGCACAAGACACAGATTTCACGTTTACGTACTTGGTGAGCTCCCCTGCCTTGGTTCACCCATGTCAGTGCCATGTTCACTATCTCCATATACAGCCATGCTGTGCCAGAAGAACCAGAGGCAGCAACTCAGGCAGAGCAGGCAGCCCTCTTAAAGCACGCTGATTGCTGTACCAAGTAACTCCAGTGGTGATTCCCGACATGTTCAGTCTCTCCCCAGCACACCCAAAAGGTATGTTGCATTCATATTATGCAATGAAGAAGGGAAGAGGTTGGCTGACCTACCCCTAATGTCACAGTGACCCACTTCAAATGTCTCTTGAGCCCTTGACCTGATCTAATCTACAGTGCATATAAGAAAACAAATAGATAAAGCAATCATTAATAATATAGTTGCAACCCATCTTCTGGTAGAGATGATTCATTGAGAACAGGTTCACACCCTAACCTTAGGGGAAGTCTGGAGGATCTGAGTTACCCAGCTCTCCCCATCACAAAAAAATTGTTAACACAACGTTAAGCTGCCTATGGTGAGTTTATATACCATGTACATTACTTCAGATGGGGGCCTATACACACAGGAGGTGGGGGCAAAAAGTCTATAAATGACAGTAAAGTCCCAGGAGGGGCAGTTTGTTAGCGGATCTGCCTCCTCCACTTCCGAGGCTCAGCAAGGCAGGGATGGCTTCCACAATCCTGCATTTGATGATGGACCTCTTCTTTGTCAAAAGGGATTGCCGTAAGCTTTACTAACAAAGCATTTAGAAGGGTGTAACACACCACTCAACATTTCCAAATCTTCCCAGCAGTCAAAGCTTGGCTGCCCGAGGTGCCTGTCTCCAAACGTCTGAGAAGCACAGGAACAAATCACAGCACCAGACCTGAAAAACACCTGGCACGGGAACCTGAGCCGATGCAGTGGTTGGTCCTCTCAAAGCTGAGCTGCTGTACGCTGACTTAGTCTGAATGATTTCCAGAGTCTGGCAGGAGTAGTGTTGTGGTCACAACTGTAGCTATGCTAAGTACAACCTTAGGCAGAGTAACAGACCTTTGGATGGCAAATGCCATGACTATACATGCAAAAAATTATTTAGCTCTTCTTTAGCTGAGACCCTTCTTCTTTTGGTATTTTTTCTTGTTGGTGTTTCATATGTTTATATACATGCTCTATTTAGACGGTTTTAGGAAAAAAAACCCCACTAATCCCATGCAGAAATGGATATATTTGATATTTAAGGCTTTGCCTATCTGCCTGGAACAAATCAATCACATTACCATTTCCCTAGGGTAAGCAGGCATAAGGATAAAACCTATGCAGATGTAAGCTAACAAAGATTTTCTGCTTTTCTGGTCTCCCCCTTCCTTTCTCTTCTCAAAATCGCTGCACTTCCACTTGCACCCTTTAGAGACAAGGGGCCCACGACTTTTTTCAGAGTTGCGCTACTGCCTAGTCCTCCATCAATCGGAGGATTTTTCCTGCTAACATAAAACAAGGCACTTTGTCATCTGACTTTGTGACAATTTTAAAGCTCTGCAATGAATTGCAATGAACCTGCAGCTCGTTAGCAATGAATTAAGTTGATGAAAAGCTGCAAGGAACCAAGGACAATTTTTACGGAGCATCTCCAGGCAGTTTTTCCAGGCCATCAGCTCTCTTTTGCTAACCAACGAACACACTTTGCAGTCTTTAAAAGTCAACCGCCTGTTTCCCCGTAAAAAACCCTGAAGTATTGCCTAATGAAACACACAGAGTCCTTCTCACGCTAAGGGAACACAATTCGGGGTTCTGCTCACATGTTTTACTTGGGGATGCTTTGATGTAATAGCATGGGAGAGAAATTTTGAAGGATTTACAGATTTATCAGCCAGAGCAAGGATGTGGGTTAGGACTGCTAGAAGTGCGCTCCTCTGGGATACTATCTGCAGCTCAACTTACTGCAGATGAAATGAAACACGCTTTGGGAATGCAAATGAATTAGGATGTCACAAAAAGTAATTCAATTTGGACCAGCAGGGTTTTAAATTTGGTTAGTTACCTACAAGATCTTTATTTAACTGTAAACCTGGCACTATACCTAGTATGATCACCAATTTGGACTTCATTTCACTGCTATTTTAAATATTAGGCTTGATATAACTTATTCTAACAGGTTTTGAGGTCAAGTCTATACTATATATATGTATATCTCCATGCACTTGCACACTTATGCATGCTCTGTAACAGATTTGCAGAACAGTGGGATCTTTCATACACATAAAACCAAGGGTAAGATTTTCATTCATATCACCAGTGTGGAAGAGAGAAGTGGAACAAGACAGCTAATTAGTCATTCTCCATTTCAATCCTCAATACCACAAAGAGAGCTTGTTTTTTTACTGCAGGCATTGTCTTACATCAAACAATTTGTAGATAAGAAAAATAAGTTCTCTTCCTGAAGGCACATAAGCAAGTATTTTGATAGAAAAGATGAAACAGCATTAGAAATTAACTGTAACACTTCTTCCCTTCCCTAGCCACTAGAGTATGTCCATTAGGATGCATTGCTAATATATAACTATATTATCCAGACTGACAAATTTTGCGCAGTCTGCTGTTTCGGTACTACAGAGCGCAAGCCATTAATAGCTGACTGCCTCATTCAAATGAAACAAGACAATTATCAGCTGTAACTTACACAATTAATACTACTGCCGCCAGCATTTTCAGCAGAGATTTGGTTCTTTTATAGCTCATTTGAAGTCTTTAGGGGATGTGTTATTAGTACATCTGTCCTGCTGTAAACATAATTATAATGCAAAATTCCATTTATCATGCTGATCAGGAAGCACTTTCTATCAGCCTTTCAGCTTGGGAACTCTGATAAACAGGCAAGGGAATCTGACTGCCCCAGCTAGCCGGCACCGTGCTCATCGCCAGGAGCATTTCTGTTGCTTTCCAGCCAAGCCCATGGCAATTTTCTGAATAGGCACCAGGCTCATGCTAACCTCTGAGCTTTGGGTACGTCGTATTTGAGCTTGGGGTATTTGACACTGCTTGTTTGTCTCATTAGTTGATTCTATGTTTTACCGTAATTCTCTGCTCCTCGCTCCTCTCTAAGACTGAGCAAATCCCTTGTAGGTGTCCAGGCTAATGGAGCTGCCGCAGAGGAAGCAACCGGATTCAGCAGGATCATGACCCTTTATCGGTACCATGAATCATGTCCATGTCACAGACAACAGGCAACACCTACTTCAACCCAGCATCACTTTTAATATACAAAAATGGGCTTGGGCCAGGTGTAAACAGACATCAGTTAAACAGATGATAACTGAATTTTGTCTAAGATGGGTACAAGGTTTTAAAAAGCGAACACCATTAAGACTTATCAAACTCTGGTACCTTACATGCTGAATAGCCCACAGCTGGAGGCTTGATGTGCAGAGAAACTGTCTTCATGGATAACTTAACCTTCAGAGACCTACAGAACATCCTGACACCAAAATAAGATTAAATTAAGTAAAGGTCAGCCCCCACGTAGATCTCCTGCAAACTACCGCTTCATAATTGGTTTAAACCAGCCTCATTTATGCTAATAAACTTATGCTGTGACCAAAAGGCACCGTGCTGCTTCAGCCGCCTACCCACCCCCGGCATCATGCCAGCAGAAGGGCTCCTGCAGCCGGCCAAGTAAGGGCATCGATCCCGCTAACAAGCACACAAGTGAAAAAACCCGATTAGTGATCAGCTCTTACTGTGTTTTGTGAGGGAGGAAAAGACCGGCTGTCCTCAACGGGATCAGCCCAAAACAATCCTTGAATCACAGCAACAGACTTGCTGTTCCTGCATCCCTGGTGGCTGCTCCCATAGCTCTCCTCTGTCCCCAAGCCTTTCTCCATCGCAGCTACAGGTCTCACCTTCAACTCAGCCAGTTAGCGGGCATCTAACAGGGAACAGGTTTAGGCTGGACCCCTTCAAGTTCAACAGATGCCAAATAGGCCTGTGGCCAATACTGACCAGATTCAGCCCTTAGGTACCAGATAGCACAACTCCAGCACAGTTGATGCTTTTCTGCTTGATGCAAAGGAAAGAAAACAACACAACAGCAGCAAAATGAGAACTTAATAATTTTTCTTTATCAGTTCAAACATTCTTTTTTTCCCTGGTGTTTAAAAACTGCCTGGCAGGACATAAGGGACTCATAGGATGCCTCATGGTTGATGGAATCATGCTGCTGCATTGAAGGGTGGAGGAGGAGGAGACCAATTCCTGATGATATCAGAAAGCAAATGTTGTTTCAAAGAGAAATTATTTTACTGCTGATAAATGGGTGATAAAGTGTATGAAATATTTTTTTAAATGTGGGACAAATTCATAAATCTAAACCAAGACAACTGCTATCGCAGGCTGACATTGGTACATGCAGAACAACCGCACCCCCACAGAAACTAATAAATTCACTATGGTAATACATTGACCCATTATGGATTGTATTTTAGGCAACTTATTCCCAGATCATTCTAATGTTTCATTTAATTTTGTTAAGAGAGGGTGGCTGTGAGGAATGAGCTAGCACAGTGGTTCAATCAATTATTATCTTTAAATTCAAGAACTGTGCATATCCAGACTACTTAATTTCTCCCATACATCTGCATTTGCACATCTTTCTTCTCTGAAGAGCTTTCAAAAGCTCAAGTTTTAATCAGAGGACTATTTTTGATCCTAATTTTCCAAGCTGCAGTAAAGCCGCTTCATGACCTAATCTGATGGCAAATGTACCATCATTATACAGTGGTTTCAAGACGGTTGTACAATAACTAGGCATAATGTTTCTTATTTTTAATCACTGATACACCAGGTGCCTTGTGTCCAATTAGAGCTATCTGTCTGCAAACATCGCTTTAACTGAGGTCAGCAAATGACTTGTTGAAGCAAGTGCTGCCTGGTGTGAAAAAAAATACATTGCAGAACAGCATCTGAACATCAACCCCCTTGGCCAATACCCCAGTGCACCAACGCTGCGAGCAAAGGCAGATCTGCTTTCCCTTACACCGAGCTGAGACTTTCGCTAGCAGAAATGAACAGGCCAAAGGGACACGCTTAGGTTCGTAACAGCAAATATAATGGACAACACAGCTCCAAGGGCAAAATCTTCAGGCTGAAAATGCCAAGCAGCTCCAGCAATCAGGAACACAACTACAACGCTGGAGGGCAGAGGCTCCTGCTAGTCATTGGATGCAGGGTTTTGACTCAATTACAAAAAAAAAAAAAAAAATTTCTGTTTTCATTTTAGCCACTATTCTCAGCAAAATCAAAAAGCTCAGATTTTGTGGGGAACAGAGCATTTTGATTTACCTGAAGCCAATGTTTCACTTTGAAATTACTTTTTTCTTATTATATATACACACATATATATTCATCTGCATATATGATATAAAAGACTCATGCTCAGAAAAAAAAAAGTTTCCCACTGTTTGAAGATGTCACCTTTCTGAAGAATTTTGTTTTCTGAAAAAAAGCTCAGTTTCCTCTGGTTTGGCTTAACAGCATTAAAGGTTATGTTTCCAGGCAGACAGAAAATCTGGCTTACCCACAGCTTCCCCCCTCTTCTCCACATTTAACAATTCGCTGTTGTGACCACAAGAAAGACGGCAACCGCCGCTAAAACTTTAATTCCCCCTCCAAAGTCATAATCTTTATATAGCAAATATAATGAGCTTTCTCAGTGACATACTGCAACAATGTTTAACAGGATTGCATAACCAAAGTTATATTTAAATCCACTAAAATGCAACCCAATTCTCCCAGAGTCTGCTCTGGTGATAATTAATGACAGATTTTATTAATATTCACTTATCCAATTTTTTTTTGCTTGTAGGCTTGTGCCCCACTAACACAAGGACAGCGGAAAAGAATTCTCTTCTATTAAAGAAGCTGTGTTAGGCATTGCAGATAACATACAAAGCGTGGCCATGCTGTTCTCTATCCTCTTATCACCCCCCAATTTTATTCTCTAGCAGCTCTTTCAGCACTACTTCCAGGCTGTAACCACAGGAGGAGCAGGAGGTATTCTGCCACTGCCGTCAGGAGGATGGAACAGGAAAAATAAATTAATTTCAAGGTATTTTGCGAAGTGGTCCAAACACTTAGAGGTGATGAGATTTCTCTCTTCATGCCCGTGGGGCTACAGTGTGATGCTGTACCAAGGCATCACTAAAACAACATATTTATCCTGTACTACCGTGTATTTCCTGAGCTGTCCTACCTCTCTCATGAGGAGTCACTTTGAATTTAGTTCTCATGGTTATTTGCCGCAAGCATTTGAAAAAAAGAGTAAGGAGACCAACCTGACGGTTGTTTGAACAACCTGCTTAGTTTCGTTTGCAGGCAAACAGCCTGCATGCCGCTTCACACACCCCAAAACCGCAAGTTTTCGTGCTAAAGGATGGCAATTTTCTGAGCAACTCACAGCACCGACTCTCTGAAACAGGGAACGCCTAATTATCTATCCTATTCTTAAACGAGAATAGTCAAGAGATGCTTTTTTACGTCAATGAAATTGCAAAGGCTGACACCCCAAAAGACTGCCTCGTCAGGGCAGGCCTCAGAACACCACTTCTAGCTCTGTACTTAACGTGAACCTCAGGAAAATTACATGAAGTCGCATCTTCCAACCAGTCTCCCAATTCACATCTCGCTACAAAATAAGTCTTAAACCCACATCTCCACAGCATTTTGAGATCCTCCCAGCAGCAGGGGAGGGACGGGGAAGTGAAAAGGAAAGCAGGAGGAAGAAGGAAATGGTTGCTTCCCCTTCCCAACCTTGTATTTCCTCCGAAAGCTTTGCTCTCCCCTTTACACATAGAGCAAAAACAGGAGCTACTTTCTTTTCCTCTGTCCTGGAAAAAGATGGACAAAAAAGCCCTGCCCTCCCATTACTCTTGCAAATATCCCACCCTGTCCCTGCCAGGTTTGCTGGGGAGCCGGAGCAGCCGCCTGCACTGGGCTGCGGAGTCCTGCGCAGAGACACCCTTCACTCCAAGCGTTTCTTATTTTTAATTCCCACTTGAAGCCCAGTGAACTACTCCAGAGCACAACTAAATGCCCATTAAGCTTTTCACAGAATCAAGCCTGTAATTTAAAAAATATTTCTCTTGATCTCTGGAAGACACTCACTCTAACCTCTGACTGCACAGGCAAATGATTTCACAGACTACACATACATAAAAAAAAAAAATCACAAACTGAAAGGAAACTCAGCAATAACAACCTCCGGAGCTACTACAGCCAATAACCCTGTCCAGTTCCACAGGGACTGGGGAGCTGGCCATGGCATTGCCCAATTTCATGAATATTCAGGAGGAGACATCACGTTATTTCAATTCATAGACTACAACAAGTGGCAGAAAAATTAAAAATAAGGGTCACAAATACAAGGGGCAGCTCTGTGTCCCATCCCAACATTATGCACTGTGACAATTTTGCAGTGCCACTTCTTGGTTTTCAAGGTACTTTTACTATTGCCAGTAATTCTGTTAGCGTCAAAAAATTGCGAAGTCATCCAAACTCAGGTATTTTAGTCAGACACCTCACGGCTGGCTTGATACCCCAAAGACAGGACTGTGGGCAGCAGTCAGTCCCACAGCCACCGTAACCCAAGTGAGTGGCTGCTGCTGGGACTCGTTTCAGCAAGAGCCGGCAATGAGCTACTCACAGGCACCACCCCCGGTGTGACCATAAAACACCATTACGAAACCCATATTCATGCAAAACAGGTAATTTTGATAAAGCTCCGAGCTGGATTTGAACATCTCAGTCCAGCAGGAGATGACACCCTGTCTTGTGACAGGTTAACAACCTGTCGGGGATTTAGCACGTCCCAGAGCAGCCGGCTGGTTTTGTTGAGACAGGCAATGGTGCCACCGGGTCACGTCCACAGGTGAAAGGCATTTCTGAAACAGGAGGCAATTGCCTTGCAGAAAAAAAGAAAAAAAAAAAAAAAATCAGAATTCCCTTCTGACTGAGTTCAGTATCACAAATTTCTGGGAGAAGAGGACAAAGGGGGTCCCCGTATCCAGACCCTTCCCACAAATACCACTGGAGCGGCGAGGATGCGAGAACAAAGTTAAACGGTCAGAAGGATGCATGGTTCCCCTTGCATTTCTCTACACCTCCTCCTGTAAACTCAGGAACCGCGTTGCTGGTCTTCAGGGTGTGTTGGCTTGTTTTCCAGTTTCACACCTACCTTACCCTGGCTCCTGTTACGGGAGATGTCAGCGCAGAGGCAATTCACCAGACAGTCCTACTCCCGGGGGACGCTTTGGTACTGAGGTGCCCGAGCTGCCCCAACCCATCTGTGCTGTACCCACACCTGCCTCAAAAGCTGCATCTTCCCAACAAAGCAATGTCGTGATGGAGACAGTTGTTACCGCTTCCATGGTGGTATTCGGCATTTTTTGGAGAGCCTTATCTCCGTGAAAAAATATATGCAAGGACTCTCCATGTGCATACGGTGCCTCCAGTATCCATTGCTGATTCTCCGAAAGCAGAAGGCACGAGAGACCTGTGACTCTGTATTATTCGTTTGAACAACAAATACAAAGCTAAAATGTATTAAAAATGTATGAATTTCTGTGAATCCTTAAAGAGTCTTATTTTTGCCTTCTGGTATGTAGGCCTTTAAGGCTGCATCTTTTTAAAGCTTTTTTTGATTTTTAAAGTTAGGAACTTTGCGAAAAAGACAGAATATAAGGAGATTAGACTGAGCATCTCCACCTCATGCCAGTAGTCCAGGAACTTTAAAAAGCCTCTATCATACATTGCAAGACTTTGAAGTTGGTGATATTGGAATAAGTTCCTCAGCAACAAAGATGGAGAGGAGACATGGGATCCTTTATCGGATCATGTGATTTAGAAATCTTGCTAGTGCTTCCAATCGTCACAAAAAAACATATTAAAAATCTTAAAAACAGCTACTAAAAATCTTAAAAACTGCTAAGCCATGGCTCACTATCTGTTGTTTGCTCCTCCGTTTCCCCAAGCCAGGAGTGTGATGTGCGTGCATATGCTACCTTTCAAACATGATTATTGAGTTCTGCTGAAGGCACTTGCATATGCAGGAAGAAAAGAAAAAAGTTTGAGTCCCTGAGAACAGATGCAATGGATCTGGCTCTCCTACTCCATTCAATCTAAAAAGCTATGTATTTCTGAAAGCTGAAAAACCTAAATGTGGAGTTAGAAGAGAGCAGAGTCAGACCTGTGTGTTAGCTTAAATCAGCAGCTAATTCATTTTAAGGTGATACTTTGGGTTGTGAAATAAAATGTTAGACTTGTGAGCACATTCGCTTTGGCCAGCCTCTGCTTTGGGGCCAGTAATCCTTTTGATTGCCCCAAATGACCTAGAGGCACCTCCAGGTACAAAAGTCTTTGCTGTATAAGCAACATCAGAGAGACAACAAAAAACTTTAAACAGAAAACCAGCTGGAAAAAATTCTGACAGCAGCTCATCATATCTCCTTTAAAGACTAAGCATATAAAGGAAAATATAAGGTGTGAAATGCCTTGAAAAAAATCTGAGTGACCAGTATTCTCCTAGGTTGCTATAAGTTATATTGAGCTTTTCATATTACAACAACTAAATACATGCATTCATTCACAGAAACATCTCAAGGGTGACTACTGAAAGCCCATTCTCTCCAAGATTTTAAAACATACCGGACTAATAACTGGGAAAAAGTCACTAATAATTTGATCCGATCCTGCAAAACCTCACGCACGTCAATATTCTAAACAAAGGTACTAACTGCATGACTAATGATGCACTTCTGCAGAAACCTCAGCTGATGGGGCTCGTGCTCAAATGAAACTACGAAACTGTTCATTTTGACTGTGTTAGGCAATGACTTTATAAGCCGAAGGCAGCAAGTTACCTGGGAGAGTAAGACTGAAGGTATCTGCAAGTGTTTGCAGGATCAGGCTCCATTTTTATACAGCCCTTTTTCAATGACAAAAACTAATTTAGAAATACTCATTTCAAACTAGTCGCCTCTTTCAAAAGATGTGACTAAATATAATGCAAGAGAAGATTTACTTTAGAACAGCCATGGGGGGTATGAAAACACACAGAAAATCTATGTTTTAAAACAGTAATTAAGACATATTTAGATAGCACAGACATTAAATGCAGATAACAACTCTGATACAGATTTTAAATTATTTTCACGTGAAACATCTAACCTTGTAATATCACCATCTTAGATCATCTGACTTGTGTGTCTGTCTGCGTATTCAGCATCACAGCCCCAAGCTGAATAAACACAGAGAGAGAAGAAAGAGATTCTTGTTTCCTGGTAAAGCTTCTTGCATTAAAGAACTGAAAGCAGGGCAAAAGGCCCATTCAAAAATGTGTCACAAAACACTTCACCGCAGACCTAGGAGCTTTGTTGTGAGAGGGGAAAGGAAAAAAAAAAAAAAAAAAAAAAAGGGATTTTGAACAACAATATTGCCTAATGGGATTATGTATACACAACAGCTTCCCACTTACAATACCCTACCAGGGAGCTGAACGCAAGCTCAAGTTTTACCTGCGCCAGTACCAGTAACATCACTTTATGACAGACATTAAGCAAACAGGGTATAGACCACAAAGTTGCTACCAAAAATACTTAATCTTCGAAGGAGGATATCAGACAGGCAATTAAAGAAACAATATTCCTCACCAAAACAATACATTGTATGATCTGTAAATATACATCTCTTTCTTTTGGCTTTAAGTAAGAGCTCAGAAGCATACACTTTTGTAGCATATTTTTGGTAACTTAAAGCTTTCAATTTATGTATAAAGTAGTATCTGGGTAAGTAAGTAATACACAGAAAATAATATCCTGATGACAATACTAAAACATATGAAGACAAACTGTTTAGCATCCTTTTGAACTTGCTCGCATACAAAATTTTCTCCACACTTATATTAGCCAGAAGGGTACAGAGAAAGAGGCCTTAGGACTGAGTATTTCCCCTTCCCAATTCCTTCCCTTGTTTTTTTATATCTGAACTAATTTCGCACCTAACCACAACACGCATACCATGCTCTGAAGGTTTTTAAGGAAAAAAAAAAATTATTTGAAACCCGAATTTGGGAATAAAACCACTGCAGTTCTAGACTGGAAAAAAACCCTGTGTTTTAGCAACTGGAAAACCTTATCCCTGCACCTCATAAAGAATAAATACAGCTATCAATACAGAATAAACACCCTTGCTTGTACTAATAAGGACAAATATAACATGGACATACAGCTATTGTTTGAAGTAAAGCACATCTAAAGCCTTCACAGTGACAGCTCTGGCCATCCCACGGTGCTACAACAGGCACTACACAGCCTCACAGACTGCAAGAACAACATCAACAAGAGAAGGGATGGTCGAGTAATCCATCTTCCAGAGCAAGAAGGTGTAAGGAGGCGGTGGGGAGAGGACCGGACCAGGGGTTTGCAGCCAACGCTCAGACTCTCCCACCAGCGCTGTCACAGGGCAGCCAGCAGCACTCCCAGCAATGGTAATCGGGATACTCGATCCCAACAGCGGGAAACCATCTGTACAAGTTCAACAAGTAAAATGGGAGATGCGAGTGCTAACAGACCAGCATTCAGTTACCTGTGACAGAGCTACAACGAGAACTGGAAAGATTTCCTCTCTTGGGCCAGATCTGTTAGCTGCTATTTGGAAAACAGGAGACTTACATGCCTTTATTTTTCCTTCAGCAGCTTACAAAGAATCCATCCAGCGAAGGAACCAAAAACGCACTTCTGCCGCCGTCTCCCAACTGCCCAAGCACCCGCAGCATTTTCCCTCCTCCCCACAAGTCTCTGCAGAGGAGGAAGTCTGAACCAAGTGTCACTGTACGAGGCCCATTGCCCCCACAGCAGCAGAAAAAAAAAAAAACAAATTACACAAAACTTGTATTGTTTTGCTTGTCACGCTTTGCCTCCTCAGACCTGAACAATAATGAGCTTGTCTAACATGGAGGGGAGAGGGGAATGGCTTTGTGCTTGGATGGGTAGGGGCAGACAGATGCATAGATGGACTTGCCAAACGCTGCCTACATCTGGCTGGGAATGGGGAAAAGCAGAAACGTGCACGTGAGGAGTTGCAGACGGCAGGACGGAGGAGGAGCGCAACCCTCGACCTCTGTGCAAAACCCCGGTGTAGCTCACTGCCTTGCACACCTCAGGTGGGACCCAACACGAAGGCTCATTTGGTAGCTACTTACATAAAGTCACAGGCAAAATTTTGCCTTATTGCTTCCACTGGAAGTGAAATTAGCTATACTTTGTATAAAAGTGGGGGGTTTTTTTCTTTCTTTTAATTAAACAAACAAACCCTCCTCCCCAGACCTCATGAACAGAAACCACTACTTCCTGAGCCGCTGCATGTTTGCTTCTAAAAACAGCACGGGGCAAGGGTAAAACTGTGCTGGGTATGACATTAGACCTCTGTGTTGATCAAGCTCACAAACTGCCATCAACATGTGATGCAGAATTTTGAAATTTTGGTTTTCCTGTTTCACCTTTGCCAATAAACAGATGGGAAAGAGGTCTGTTGATGTGAAACACCGCAATTAAAAAAAAAAAAAAAAAATCCACTTTCACAGAATTTACCACATTACGAAATGAAGATTTAGAAAGCCTACAACTGACCAGTAAAAAGAAAACGGATGCCCAGTGCTCCGATTCAACAAGCAAATAAAAAATGTTTTCCCTACAAAATCTTTTTAAAACCCCCAGTGGAAAGAGGGAAGTCAGTAATTCCCAGTAGAAATGACTAGGGGAAAAGCATCTGAATTCATAGGGTCAAACAAAAAGTGTATTAACCCAAGTGGAAGGAAGGGTGTGAGAAATTTAAATCAGCTCAATATGAATCCCCTTTGTCCTAAAACAGGGAACTGAGACTCCACGGGCATATCTCCACCACGTTTGACTTTGGATCAGAAGCACACTTTTGAAGCGAGTGTCCCAGCCATGCCTGCTTACATGCTCTTCTTTGCAGCACGGAGCAGCCCTGGAGCATGAAGGCTTCCCCTCTGACAGCGGGAAGCCAGGTGACATGTTGCAGGAGCACAGCGCCCGTCCTCCAACTACTGCTGGGTGTCCAGTCCACAGGTCCAGGCTAGAGCTGGTCTGAACGTCTGTAGCGTGGACATCTGGTCCTCAGCACCAAGCTCCTGGCTCTACAGACACACTCCTGCTGGGCCATGCTGCTTGTTCACACAGACACGGCCCTTCTGGACGGAGAAGGCCCAATTCTCTCACAAAGCCTCCAGGTTTAAATAATTTATAGTGCCAGTCGTTCTTGTTTAGCTCTGTTTCAGCGCACTGGATGTTTAAATAGCTTGTGCAAAACAAGAGTGCAGCCCGGTGGGACTGACCATCACCCCACAGCATAGCACAGGCACATCATGTGAGGAGCTGACCAAGCCTTTGAGATGTCTTTTTATTCCAATTTTGCTCTTGTTCTGAGCTTATGGAAACAACAGCTTGAAGAGCAATCAGAGAATTACAGTCACATTGCGTTAGAACAGCACAACCTGCACCTCAATTTTCTGCTTCTTATGGCCCACGTCCCTCCACAGGCTAAGATGCAAAGGATTAGTAGTGCTGTGGCCTCCAAAGTCACATTTCAAGTTTTATAAAGAGCATTTCTGTCCATTTCTATTAATGTGTCAGCACAAAGCAAGCTCTCTGACCCACTGATTAAACCAGACGTGTGCTGTTAACTTCAATAAAAGCAGAACCACAATTGCAGTCTGCAACAAGGCCAACCGCTCCCCATAAAAATGCCAGGGAGGACAAGCATACAAATGGGAGCAGGTCTGGACGGTGCGGTAAGCAAAATTTGTGAAAACGTGTAAAGGAAAAGCACATGCTGTCTTTTCAAAGTGAGAGTTTCAAAGGAGCTCAGAAAGTTCCTCGAAATTCATGGTTCAGAGGCTCCTTCAAAAATCCCAGCTTGAATTGCTCGACTGCTCTGCTCTCTTTAGCTGGAATAACACAAGACAGATAGACATCTAATTCAGAACAAACACTGGAGAAGTGAAGTCAAGTCTTCATTACCATAACCCCACATCCCGGGAAAGTGGATGTGAGGGCCAAGAGCCTCTCAAAAGCTGCATGTCTTCTAACGTATGTAAATGACACACACAAAAAAACCCCAGCCGAGACCATGTTGAAATATTCCTGGGGATCGTACAAAACTGAGAACTGCAACAACTGCAAGACAACTGCCAGTTACATGAAAGACCGTGCCACCCTCAACTATCAGTATCACATTCACTTATCCCAGAAGATATTAGAGACACACAATTGCTCAACAGGTTGTAAATATTACCTCCACACCTAAAATAGAAGAGACGGGCCTAATCCTCTTCTCATTTGCACCTGAGCAACCCTGCAATTAATTCAGAGCCCGTTCGTTTTCAGATGCCTCAACCTTTGCAAACACACAGTGGCTCACGAGGGCTTTTTCACTCCAGCCTCTTCGCTCCCACCCCATCCTCCCCAAGGGAGTGAATTCCAGCGACAACCCACACCCTTGTGCGGTGCCCTACTGCACAAAACGGTTTGTGGGCTTGGGGCTTAGCTCCTAAAGGATATGGAGGAGTAACGGCATTTTGTACAGCACTGAGCACAGCACTGGTACCACACCATAAAAAAAAAAAAAAAAAAAAAAAATCCTCGCTCCTGCTGCAAGGCTGCATCCTTCCAGGAGAAGGAAGCTTGCGAGCTCACAAACTCGCTGCAAGAAAATACACGTTTCTGTTCACATCATCCATTCAACCTTCACGCAGAGCATGAGGATAGCAACAGAAAATGCCACCTTGAAAGTGCCTATTTAAGGGTGCTGGCGAATTCACACAAATTGCATTTTTTACTTTTAAATGCATTTGCTCAAACTCTGCTCCCTGTTACACCCTAGCACTACCTTTGACTTGAATAGCCTTACATCAATAAGGAAACTAATGAACAAACAAGAAACCAATATTTATAATAATCTCTTTAAAACAAACAGAAGCAAAAAACCTTGGACAATGAAGCCTGTTCCTTAAAAGAAAGCGCAGACACTTGCTATTTGCAAGGCTGCTTGCGAGTTCTGCAGTACCTGGAGCGCCTTCTAAAACAGAAAAGCATTTTATCTTGAGGCGAGTCATGCACACAGAAAAATACGGATTTTACAAATAAATCTCAAAGGTCATGGTGGAGGTAACTGACAGTGGCACTTTGTGTACTGCTGTAAATAATTCTGCCTTTTTAAGCAACCACCTCTTAGCTGCCACTTCTTCTGGATTAGGTTATGCTAAAAGATGGCATTCTACAAAACAGTAAACACCACCAATTAAAAATCAAACCCAGCTTTGCTTTAGTTAAGAAAAGAGCCTCATAAAATTAAGGAGGTTCCTAAGATACACAATGGGTTGAAAACGGGAGGTTGTGTGAACTCCATTTTAGAAAACATAATTACACCTTTGTGTTTTAAAGACCATGCTTCCAAGACTATTAATAGCAGACAGCGAGCTTTCCACGCCTTTTTACATAACCTGCTGCAGCACCTGCACAACTCACCTACCCAAGCGATTGAACCGTACTCTGCACTGTAACATCTGAACGCTGTTTTTCCTCTCTTCCTACTACCCAAAAAACACCTCCATATTTTACAGTTGGAAACGATATCATTCAGTTAAGTAAATTCGGAGAACTACAAAGTCCGCTTGTAACTACCAAGCCTACTCAACTCTCCCCACGTCCCAGGCATCAAGATGGAGTCTTTGTTTTCGTGTAGCTGTCTGTCTCCTAACGAGGACTTCACTCCCTGCTGTGCAAGTCCACCGCACCCCAAGGACACATGGGCAATCCTTCTGTCACCCCGCATTTGCCTGGGTGTACCTGATTGCAACCTCGACTGAAAAAGGAAGAAATTAACTGTAGGTTAATTTCTATAGGTACTAACGCAAGTGCAGAAGCAACACGAAAATAAAAGTTTTGTCTGTAGAGGGGTATGACGGACAAACCACAAGGAATAAAGTTGGAGAGCAAAATTTAAAAAAAAAAAAAGATGTTTTCAAGACACGTGTCAGACCATAGCTGACATCTAGCTTCTGCTTTATGTTACATCCTTCAGACAGGCTGAGTACAGTGGGGTGGGAAGTGCAGTTCCTAGCACATGCCAGTGTCAACAAGGAGTAACAAGACCTTCTTGAACTGTAGGTATGGACTGTATTTGTGTACACACAGATGTATGCATGTGATTCAAGCAGGCCTGAAGGCAAAGGGCCTTATGTGACATTCATCTCCTGGTTCCCCTTTCTCCATCCCTACATGTGCTGGGGGTATTGGATGAAACCAGACATCCCTCTAGGTGACACAATGGTCCTCCCTGAGTGCTGAAGGCATCCCCAGTCCTTGGGGCGGTGAGGCTCTGCTCTACCCTTCTCCAGCACCACGCACCCAGGAAACTAAAATTGAGCAGATCTCCCTCTGAAGTAGGCTGGCGAAGCTGTGCTGCTTGCACCCTTCAAAGAGCACGCCACCACGCTGGGGTTATAATCTGCTTCTCTGCTAGCAGCCGCAGTGGGGAACAGGCTGCTCCAGTGCTATGAGTTATCTCTGTAAAAAGCAATGGTGATAACGTCTGACCCTTTCATCATGATGAAATTAAAATCCATGCCACTGTGCCAGCATGTACACCTCCTGCTGGACAGGGAGACAGCTCAGCTTGGGGTCTCTCACCAACTCCTCTTCCCTTCTGCTATATTAACCTCTGCGTGATCCAACCTTGCTGCAGGGCTGGGACCCCTCCCTGCACTTCCACCCATGGCAGGCCCACCAGAAATGACGATGCTGGGAATGCTGGAGCCTCCCACGTTTCCCAATCCACTTTCCTTACTGGGAGTTGCTGACCCTGTACGTGCAGTGGCTCCTTCTCCATCCTGAAATGGGAAAGGAAGTAATGCTCCACGGAGGGGAGAGGACAAAAAGAGACCCATCACCAGCCTTCCCATGCTGCAGAAGGCAGAAGCTCAACTCTAAGGACAACAACAGCGCCTGGTGGTTGGTACGTGTTGAGGCTGCTCTGGCACCACCACCGCATCCCAGTATCACTTCTCTGTGCCTTGTGTCTACACAAAAAATACGTGCAGGTATGTCCTGTACGGTCATGGGCAAGGCCACACAGAGCAGACGGCACTGAAAAAAAGTTACCTGCAAGCAGGCTGCAAACCGAGTTGGCACTACTGACTTCTTGGTGCTCAACATCCTACCCAAAGCCGAGAGAAAGGGAAAAGCAAGCTGAAGAGCTTCATCCCTGTTCGTTCCATGCGGCTCAGTTCCAGCTGCATGATGTAGTGCAGAAAGAAGTCAGCATAATGTCACCTTACAGATTTTTCCTGTTACAGAAAATCAGGGAATTTTTTTTTTCTTTGCAGGAAAATTTATGCTTCTTTTGAATGCCTTTACCCATAAACTGATGTGCCTATGTCTGATTTGCCTTGACAGAATGTAGATTTGAAAACCTAATCATATTTACCTTGGTAATATGATTATCTGTAGGAGCACCAAAATGCAATCCGTTGTTGTCTGAAAAATTATTAGAAATAAAATTATCTAGCTTTCTATTTTTTAATCCTACCAAAAATCCCTGATATTGCAAAGATTTACTTACTAGCGTAACTTTATACACTGGTGCTTGATTTAACTGAGTAATTTTTACATATGTAAATGTACAGTTCAGGTTTTGCAGGATCCTGGGTCAGAAAGGACATACCTTCCTCTGCCATCCAAGACAAGCAGGGGAAAGCACATTTCAGTTGTGGTGAGTGAATCTTTTTTCCCCAAACCTCAATTCCACAAAATTTCTAGTCTAATCTACAACAACATGGAAGAAAACGCAACTGCTTGCTAAGGACATGTGCTTGTCCTTTACATTCATATATAGGGTGAAAGGCTTTTTTAAAAAAAAATACTTCATCTAGAAAGGAAGGTAGCCTTTGCTTCACTTTTCATTCACTTCCAAATTTTCCACAATAGAAAACCTTCCTTAGGCAAAAACCCTGAAACGTAGCTGCTAAGAGCAGTGTTGACTTTGAAATACATCATGAGAACAGAAAATACATTTAGCATTCATGGCAAGAAAGCAGTTGCTACGAATATAACACAGTAGCCCCTGTAAAGGAACCTCGCAGTTCCTTAAATATGTACTCCTCTAAATCTGCATATTGCAGCCTGAAAAGAAAACCCTGAGAGATCTGAAAGTTTCCCACTGGCACATCGTGTTTTCTCCAACCAACGGTGAAATTTTCTCCTCCTAACTGATTTGCCGAGGTCTTTACCCTACCCTTCCAGCAAATAAACTTCTGCTAAGCCCTTCTTATGAAATCAAATACCATTCCTTAAATTTCTCAGCGTGTTATTTGCAAACTGCAGGCCAGCAGATAGATACTCTCCCTATGCCAAATTATGTCACTGCCATTTTCTAGGAATAATACTTCTTACAGCAAATTGGCAAGGGGTTTTTTTAGTTGGGTTATGAAAAGAGCCAGCTCTGTGTCTTGCTGCACCTGCTGCATTGCTAAGCCTGGTATCTGGTGGCAGCCCCACAGCCATCAATTGCAATTCTGCGTGTAGAAGAGAGTGTTTGTCAGAAAGGACTGATTACATCCTTGGAGGTACTAGCATGTATCAGAGGTGAATTTTGTGGGTATTTGTATGGCTTAAATAGAATCTGATTTCCTATATTTATCATGGGATAAGCTGGTGTCTACTGAAGTTTCAATGTACAGAAGTCCCAACATGTAAAACCAAACTTCTGCATTTTCAGGTTAAATTATGAAGATGAGCCTTTATGTTTGTGTAGTGGAGATCTTGCCTGGGAGACTACAAACAGCTGAAATCAGGAGGGGGAAAAAAACAAATTTAAAAAAAAAAAAAAAAAATCAGGATTTGGTTCTGCTTCTCGTCTTTACCCCCTATCACACTCGCCACTCCACTGAGCCTCCGGACAGCCCACCTGGTATTTACTTCTTTGAAACCAGGAAGCCACAGAATTACTAGAGGGTTGGGTTTTTTTCCTTTCAGAGAGCACACTTGGGAATCTCGTATTTGTGTTTTAGCTGTTTTGAACTGTTCCAAGCTAAGCTATATCCTTCACCAGAAAAGTTCTCAAAGTCATAATAATTACAGATGAAAGCATACTTCCTATCCAAAAGCTGTCATCAAACTATGATCTGTCACTATGCTATCTATCTACCATCAAACTATGTTTTTGTGATGGTCTGGGGGGCTGGTGACTCACATGCTTGCTACTGGTCTTCATCATTTCAAGATGCTTGCAGCATTATTGTGCAGAGGAAAGCTGTGTAGCAGGCTCCTAAGGAAAAGGGCCGGTCTGGCTGCCTGCACAGGAGCTTTGCCGGCAAAGAAAAGGGTGAAAAGAAAGATCAAGTAATGGAAATGCACTGACCACATAAGCAAACCTGCTGAAATGTTTCGCTCCTCCGCTCTCCTGACGGCTAATGAGGGGTCACCGCATACCAGCTAGGCACCTGCATGGTATAACCACAGGACATCCCGAGGCAGGGTTGGACCTAGAAGGCTTTGAATTGGTGGCCAGCGAAGGCAGCCAACACAAACACGATTCTTCACATGTTACCAGCTCAGGTTTTCTCACAGGGGTTAATGAGCACCCACCCAGGCAGAGCCCTCTCCCCCGTCCAGCTCTAAGGCCATCTCGCTCCGACACCTGCTGAGTCCTGAGGCTTCGGCAGAGGCAGCTCCCTCTCAGCGTCTGTCCCTCTGTGAAGATGTCTAATTAATTCCCTAGTAATCATGAACGCTACGTTCTCTCCCAGCTCCTCTTCAGAACTGACAGCAAAGGGTTTTTTCCTTTGTCTGATGAATACTACCTTTTTTAATCTGCCAGAGATGCTTGCTAAGTAGTATAGTAAGAGCCTAAAATATGCCAGAGCAAACTTCTGTGGGATTTGTTTTTAAAAGCTTTGTGTATTAAGGGAACAAGGCTGATGCATCTATGCTGCCCACCTGTCTGTGCATCGTCATATTGCAGTGACTTCTGAACCACCGGTCAACTTCAACTAACATCTGGAAGATGACCACATTTCCACAAGTTTCAAAGGAAGCAACAGAGGGAGGCACAAACCTGTGCCCTGAACAAGGGAAAAGGCAGGCAGAGACCAGCAGCAATGGATGACAGCCAGCATGACGTGGGGCTGGCCGTGCTCGGCACATGCACAGCTCAGAAAGCCCACCAGCAGTCACTGACCTCTCCTGCCCAGCTCAAAGAGATCGTGAGGACCCAGCCTCTCAGCATGCTCATGCTAAAGGACATGGGCGCACTCAGTGTCCCTCACAGTGTCCCTCCCTTGCAAGCTGTGTGCATGAGGACTGTGAGACCTTTCTCAGCGGGGCAGTCCTTGGGAATAGCATCAAAGACTTACGTGGGGCCTGTAGCACTGAGAACAGGCCATGAGGGACCTGCCCCAAGAGATGCAGCAGGATGCTGGTGCAACCAGTGAAACGGCTCTTATTACCCAAGTTTTAACCTGGTTGTTGAACGTCCCCTCTTCAGAGTGGCACAAGAAGGCCATTTAGCTTCCTGAAGTGACAGCTGAAGTCAATAAGGATCCCCTTCTTTAGAGACAGCAACCATCAGTGGTATACAAGGTCACACACCTATGAAAAGGCTTAGTTCAGCATGTGCACTTCCCATTCACCTCTCAGACCATTAAATTGCTGTTTTCACGCTATTCTTGTATACATCATTCTGAAACTCAGGCTGCCTGAAGGGCTTTAGGTTCAGTGAATAGCAGAGACTCCATTACACACAAAAGGTCTGATGTGCTTCCAGCGGCTCACAAGCCCACTCCTGATGCTGGGATGACCCTGCAGGGTGGACGGTGCCCCCAGCTCTTTGTTTTGCTCCTCTTTCAGGACTCTGCCTGTAAGGCACTTGTTTCCGAGAGACTCTTCTTTTGTCTCTGGCGTGTTCAGTTTGGAGGCATCTTCTGTGGTGGGCTGAGCCTGCACTGCCTGCTTGCCCAAGGCCATGGAGGACCGGGGTCTGACCTCACAGCCTTCCACTATGAAACTAAGTGGCGGGATTCAGCTCCTCAGCAGCATCCTGGAGGCTTCTTCCAGCACCGACAACCCATTGCACTTTGCGAGCCCTACAAAAGCCTGGCATGTCAACTGTTCCAGCATCCCCCCTTCACTGCATCTCTCCAGAAGATGAACAGCAAGGCCATACACAGCTCTGTATTTTCTAATGGGTAGAAACAAATTGAATCTTCACAAGCTTTGCTAATCATAAATTCATTTTAGAATTACTCAGGAAATGAGATTTGTCTTGTAGGTCAATAAATTCTGAAGATAAATCTATTTGTACCACGGTAACTTCAACGGCCTTTTGAGGGGACCTCCCCCCCCCCAGCGATTACTCAGCAGATACTCCTCTCTGCTTCCTTCCCAGAACCAGCTGCTCCCAGAAGGAATTCTCCTGCCCATCTGCCTTCAAGCCTGACACAGCAACACAGACAAATGCAACTGTAAGTAATGTTTAAAGTCCAAATCCAATCACTGATTTGCTTCCTTAGCAAAAAAACCCTAAACAACACAAAAAAGCACGCGCTTGTTTCTACCCACCTGGCCACTGGAAAGGCCTTATGTAGAAAAGGAAACTTCACATATGGAAACAGCAGTATTTTTCCCAAAGAAAACTATGGCAACAAGAATTCTAGCTGTACACAAAAACAAGTACCTGGGACCATCACCTAATCTGCAGGATCTGAAATGATTTTAAGCCAGTGTTGCTGAAATCTTGTTTCACAGAGCTCCTCACTAATTTAAGATGAAGCTACTAAAGTGAATTACAATTTGACACGAAGGAAAACCTGGCAGAACCTGGCCCTAGTTTCCAGCAGCCTCGTGCCCTCAGCCACCTATTCACCACACAACTAAAACAAACTCCTTCTGCCCTAAACAGGAGCCTTTGGCATCAACAAGCCGACTTCTGAACAAGCATTTTTTTTTCCATTTACATATAATTACATACTAGCCTCCGAACAGCCAGAAGCTCCATGTTCTTTTTTTGTATCGTTTGTTTCTTGTGAATACACATAGAGCACAAACCCAAACCACATTAATGATAACCTTGTTAAATATAAACTAGTATGCAATTATACAAACTGCTAACACAAACAGAAAAGCCAGGAAACTCTGATTATATGTTCACAATGGTTTCTGAAAACTAAATAAAAACAACAACATAAGGCAGCCTGTCCTGCCTGATCCTGTAATAAGAAATGGTTTCACGTCGCAACATAACTTACCTGTCTCAGCATAGAGGACTAGTCTGTCAAATGACACATTCAAACTCAATCTCAAGCCCGCTGCAAGGAGAGCGGAACGGTGGGAGAGGAGACAGCAGATGCACACACAAACTACAAAAAAAATCTCTGATTTTCCTGTCTGCTTCTCCGCATCCTCCTTCAGGCGAGCTAATGCCTGTCTCTGGGCAGTTGCTGTGATTCCCACCCCGTCGTGCCGAGAAGGGCAGGCCGCGTGCTGGGCATTTGGCTCCTTCCTCTCCATTAAGAGAGCAGCAGCAGGTCTGCTCGAACCCTCCGTCCCTGGGCTTCCGCCAGCTCTGTGCATGCCTGCAATTCACCTTCTGTGCAGCTAAGGGTGAACGCAGCAACCGGAGCCCCGACCACGTCTTTTCATTGAGATGATGAGGAGCAAACGCTCAATGCAACCTCCGTGGTCTGCAGCTGTCCATTCCTGATGTTTAAAAATATATACCTTTTCCAGAACAGAAATAAATCTATTGAAGGCAGGCCAAAGTCTGCCCCAGGCTGCATGTGTGCAGTGTCACGGCAGTCAGCAAAGCCGGGGGCATAACCCAGAGCTCTCCTGCACCAGCACCAGCCATAAGCAAGTGCTACAATAGAGAGCCTCACACTTGTCGATGGAGTTATGCAAGGTCTCCGCCACAGCTGAATCTAGCTCTCAAGAAATCGAAAGAGCGTGAGAAAACCAGCACTTTCCTTACATCTTACACCACAAGAAAACAGACAGCACAAAGGAGGGCCGGTATAGGACTGGAAGAGCACCCTGACAAGGTTTCATTAGATGATTTCCCTTGCCATGGACTTGGGCTATCCATTCAGCCTGTTTGCATGCTAGCAGCACAGCCGAACTTGCACGACTCTGGATTTCTAGGTTGTAAACAAAACCAGTAATTTCCTTTCCCTCTTAAACTCCACACTTTTCTCATGTAACAAAAAAAAAGCATCGGATGTGGAAGAAAAAATTCAGAGAGTGGCAAATAGGGGCAAGGGAAAACAATGACAGGCAGAGGGAAGAAGTGATACAGGTGAGATCTGAGCATCCCACCAGATCTGAGCATCTTCCCAGAACTGAGCACAGGATCAAAGTGTGCAAGCAAGGAAAACCAAGGACGACCCTTGGGAATCCAGAAAGATGACATAGGAATCCTGCATGAATAATAAACTCACTAACTGGAAGGCCAAGGAGAATCCAGTCTGTCGAACACTAAGAGGGTACCGCCAAGCGCATTATCACCAACAAGTAAAAAGTTCAAGAGTAGAAAAGCAATTCTCAAATCATGGCCTGTGGGTCACTCCTAGTTCACAAGGCCACGGGCAGCAGTGTGCAGAACCATTTCACAGACCAAAACGCACAAGCGTGCGTGTCATGCTGCTGCGCTGGTGATCCACAGTGCAATTAGAGGGTTGTCACTGCAGGAAATGTTTCAAGACACACACGACTGGGAGAAGATAGGTGGTAACCCACCAGCAAGCATTTTACTTGGGAAGGTAGGGCTCCCTAGCACAGCATCTGAAAAGGGGCTCAAAAAAGCCACCAATACAATCCAGATGGAAGGTGAAAAAAACCCAACCGACGCTGGGGCACACAGCTAAGACAACTTTCTCCTGGAATACCTCCAATTTCTCCAAGCTGGTTGGTTTTGAAAGGGATTTTTCTACAGCGATCTATGCTCAATTACCCTTATAAACCCTTGCAGTAACATGTGATTCAAAGTCTACCTATTTGTCCAAGGGAGAAACAAGAAGGGAGTGTGGCAAATGGGGAATGTGGGAGTGGCGACCGATGTGGGCTTGGGGAGCGCAGTCATTTCCTCCAGCTTTTTCCCTGGTTCTTCGCCCCCCTGCCCCCAGCCTTTGATATCCGAATATGTTGTTGAAGAAGTGAAGGAAGACGATTTTGTACCCGTGGAGCAATTAATCCATATGCATTTGCACATTTTTACATGATTGCACCTTCTTAGCCAAAAGTCTCAGCTTTGCAAGTGGGTGAGGTTATTCCTTTGGGAATTAAAGGGCAAAAGAGTACCTGGCAGCAAGGAACAACCCACAGGAACACGAAGTGCTTGTAGATAAAGAGCTTATTTAGGGAGGTAGCGAGACGCTGCTTACACCGTGCGCATACACCGTAATCCGTGGTCATCGACGGAAAGATTTCCTTCCCCTTTGTGGGCTACAGATCTGGCTGCACTTGGCTCAGGGCTGGTTCCCACCCTGCTGCCTGCACGGCGGGCTGAATCCGCCCCCAGCCATGAGAAAGAAAGGGGGACAACTGCTCCGGAGCTGCGCTCGGCTGCAGCGAGGGACGGCGGCAGTGCAGCCGTACGCCTGCATTGCTCAGCGGGAGCGAAACTTTCAGCCACTCGCGCCCAGGCGTGAATGACTGCTGCCGCCCAGGAGGCTCGGGCACCTCTGCAGACCTGCCCCTGCACGCCCGCACATCCCCGCCGGTGCCGCTGCTCCCCCCGGGCCGGCCGGCAGCCGAGCGCCCAGGCGCTCGCCCGGCCCCGCGGAGGTAGGCTCCGGGCCACCGGCGCTCCCACCCCGCGGCTAACGGGCCTCCCCACGGACGCCCCCCGCC